>CAUYRT010010274.1:0-22321 GCA_963574885.1 Lepilemur ruficaudatus
TGGCTGCAATTTCCATATTTGCTGGATCATTCTTTTGAGAGGAGTCTGGTGTAAAGGTCAGGGTTAAAGACCACTTGGGAAGTTCAGCTCATTTAATAGCTAGTTCTCTAATTTTCTATTTCCTTCTTATGCTCCGGAAAAACTTCTTTTAATTCTTAATTCCATTGTGAATATCTGCAAAGGCTTTAACTGGTCTGATTCTCCCTTGAAATAACGTTGTTTTTTTAAAAAATTTATTTCTAACTTTCCAAAGTGAGAAGCCAATAGATATTTGTTGTCAGGTTGCCTGTCCAAAAGGCAGTCCACAATTAATACAAAATTGATACGTTCTGAACCCACAAATAGAAAATTCTAGAAGAGAACATGTACCCATATATATATACAGCTGGTTGAACTATTTTTACTTAATTGGTAGAACAAATTAACTTCAAAAGATTTCAAAGTCTTCTGTTTGTTTCTTTTTATGGTGTTGACTTACGGCCAGTTAATTCTATCAAAACAACCAAAAGTCATCACGAGACACTTACTAGACACAATGGGTAACTTTCAGCCATGTTCTCTGATGTTTAAATATTGCCTAACAATTTTTATTTTATTTTCCAGTAGAAAATTTTTCCCTTGGAAAAGTATATTTTAGTTCACTGTTATAAGAATGTTTTCAAATGCAGATTGAGTAAAACACTTGGCATTCAGAAGACTATCAGTCTCCACATTCTTCCGTAGCTGATGCTCGTATAAATAGGTAGATTTAAGAACATATCAAACATTCTTGGCAGGTGTGTCCCAACACCTGCTATGTACGATATCCTCTGAAACTCTAATTACCAACTTCTGAATGCACATCTCAGTAGAATGTACTGAGGCATTCAGAGTACTGGGTTCTGGAGATAACCTTAAACTCCACTAGAGAGCAACGGAAGTCATCACTTTGAGCAAGAAGGAAGATTGAGGGAAGCATCCTATTGTGCACAGCGTCAGCACAAACAACCAACTGGCACAACCGTCAGAAAATCTCGTCCCTGGCAACAAACCTGAAATGGCCAGTTGTCAATTTGCTGGGTAACGTGCCCGCTACACGGTGGTGGGACACAGTGAACGGCTGGAAGCTCACTTCCTGGCCACGCAAAGCCAAGGTCCAGCCACGTGTGCCCACGTACGTCGCTGGCAGAGTGGCCAGGCTTAAAGGAACAGAGTAAGTGGAAAGCCAGAAGTGCTGGTCTTGACCATCCTGGACAGGTAGTAGTAGGGCTACCGGGGAGAACCCAGAACCCGGGCACGTCACCGTCGGGAGCAAACTCCCATCTTGTGTCCACTTAGATGCAGGAGAAAGTTAGAAGGAAACAACCCGAATTTACTGAGAACATTTGTAAGGGTGATAAGGTCCCCGAGGATCAAAGAAGTTTATCTAATGCCCCCAACACATCGAGCCATTGGTGTTACCAACACAGGAGCTCTGTTCATCTCTTCCTAAGATTTCCATGGATAAGCTAATTTGGTTACATAGGAGTTTATCAAGCCTTTCATTAATATGAAAATTCTTCCCTAAAATAAGACATGTAGATGTCGGTTGGGAGACATTAATAGTATTGCTTCAAGCACCCTGGAGTAGGCACAGTTACCTCCGCAAAGACATCCACACCCTAATGCCTGGAACCTATGGATATGTCACCTTACATGGCAAAAAGGACTTTGCAGATGCGATTTAGGTCATGGACCTTAAAATAGGGGGATTATGTTGGATTATTCAACATAGCTCAATCTAATCACATGAGACCTTAAAAGCAAAGAACTTTCTCTGGCCGGAAGCAGAGGAGACAGAACAGAAGGAGTCAGATTGGGTGGTTGAGAGGGAACTGCCACACTGCTGCTGGTTGGACGGAGAGGCCAGGTGATAAACGGGGGTGGCCTCAAGGGGTGGAGGACAGCCACGAGGACAGAGCTGTCTCAGCTTCACAGCTGCGAGCAGCAAACTGAGCGAGCTTGGAAGTGGACCCTCCCTGACAGCTGCCCGCAAAGAGCCCGAGCTGGACGGCGTCTGCCCCACAACACAGTTGCTTGAAGCAGCTAAGTTTGTAGTGAATTTTGACAGAGCAATGGAAAACTGATACAAGTATTTTTAATAAGTATTTTGGAATTTTCTTATAAATAAACCCTCCCCTCTGTGCATGAGGATTTGAGCTTACTCTTGGGAAAGGCAAGTTTATCTGACCCTGCCAATGGCCCACAGCCCAATGTGTAGGGACGCTCAGTGCCTGATGTGCCCACGACAGCTGTCCCCAGGCATCACGCCCTACGGGGTGCCCAGCACTCGCAGGAGGACAGCGGTGAAGATGCGTCACCGTATGGGTCACCCCCACGGCAGCAGGTGAGGTACGGTGGGAAGGCCATTGCACCCCCTTCCTCTGTGCGCTCACTGATCAGAGAGGGTTTTACTTGATGCAAACATACTGGTAGCAAAGTAGAGCTTCTCATTTACATTTTAGCAAACATTTAATCAATTTCTTTCCTCTGAACATCTAGAATAATCAGCTCTGAGGAAGTAAGGGGGTCCTTTGGGCCCTGAAAAAGACTTAGAGGAAAAGTTAAATAAAAACAGGAGGCTCACTGGGAGAGGCAGAGCCTTGTGGGCAACAGCGTGAAGGCAATGAACCCTGCTCGGGAGAAGCAGGGAGGAGCCAAGAGGCAGGAGGAAGGCGCAGACTGCGAAATCCCGTGGGCCAGGGCCCGGGACCACAGCACGGTTGGCCCCTGGGATGTCTTCTCCTGATGACGTTTATACACGAATGCAAGGGGCGACACAGGGTTATCAAGGAAGCCAGTTATATCGAAATTCAGGTATCACAAGATTAAAAAGGATTTGTGGGATCATAATATATGTTTTTCTTTATTAGTGTTTTAAATCAATATAACGAGCTGCAGTTCAATACCCATACCAAAATTTCAAAGTAGTGATGAGCTTAAATGATATTTCAAGTTATCTGCAACACCAGTAAAACGGTATGAAAATATCTGTGATTTCTATCACTGACAAAGTCACAACACTGCTACGCGGCTACGGCTGCTGCCTGCATTCATCACTGGAAGAAATACTGTTTTTTAGTTAGAGGCTGGTGCAGAATTAAGATGTATCCCCCCCACCTCCCGGCCATGTGCGCCTCTGAACTCATTCCATGAACCAACCCCCTGCAGGGGTCCCAGGTAGACCAGGGACCCATATGACAAACACTTGCTGTCAGGGACGTAGGGCATCTGAATATCACGTTAAAAGCTTACGATGTCATATAAACTTTATGGATAAGGCATATTGGAAATCTTTTTAAATCATAAAAAGAAAACATAATTTAAAGATAAAATATTCATAAAATAAGGAATTCTGAATTTTCCAAATCACAAAAAATAGGTGAATTCAAAGAATATTTTCTATAAAATTGTGAATCTCATTTTCATCTGTTGAGTGTTCCGTGTAAAGAGCCATCATACATAGAGAGGATAAAACACATCTACTTATATAACTTTCTTCTGTTATTATTAAGGGGGCTGATGAAGTTATTTTTCAAAGTCTAAGGTGAAACCAGTCCATGCAGATCAATGAGGGGCTACAAAGAAAGCATCCTTATACATCCCCAGTGCTTGGAAATGAATGTTTTATGGTGCTGATCATAGGAAACCTGGGATGAGATTTCCTACTTCCTGACTTCCAAATTAGGATCCGACCCACGGTAACAGACCCTTCCCCAAAGTATTGGAGTTAAATTGAATGTCCACAATGAGGTTAGCACATTTTCCTGTCCATTCATCCAAAATGTAGAAGTTCTTAAATCTTTTTAGCATGAGCAACACATATTTAAGTGGCCCCAAAATAGGTTTTTTACTCCTGTGGATAATTATAAAACAATCAGGAAGTAACCAAGTATTTCTTCCTAATGAGGAATGTATTCTAGTTCAAGATCCAGAGTTTGGTGACCCTTTTTCAAGGTCAGACGGAGAGGAAGGCCCGGCTAGACGTTCCCTGTGTGCTAACTGACATATTTTCAGTATTGGAGGAACATCCACTTCCAGCTGTTATTCAGACCTGGAGATCTGCACAGAAGCAAGTAGAAGCAGAAACGATTGCCATGTAAATTGCTGATGATGTTATAGTTCACAATTACGAACTCGGAGCAATTTCAGACAGACAGGGACTTCTCCGTGATCAGCACGGCACTAGGAGCAGAGCGTGGGATAGATGAGGATGAGCAACATGCAGACCGGTCCTGCAGTCCCGGCCAGACTGGTGACGAAAGTCCCATCACCCGGGTTGTGGGTGGAGGCGGTTCCACCAGCGGTGTTACAACTGAGTCTGCGTGCTGTTTTCAGGTTTTTTTATGCAAATTGATGTTAGGTGAGTGGTTTAGTCGACTGCATCTCGTCCATTCGTAGTCTTTTGGTTGCCTGTAAAATCCCATTTACAATTGTTTCTTTGTTGCCGTGGTCATCTGTTGTTCTGTGTGCAGCAGCCCTTCCCCCGTCTTCTCATAAGAGAACCCCTTCCTTCAAGATGACCCCATCTTCTCCTCTAGGGGTTGTGATGAGGCTGCCAATCAAAGCACCTGGCCACCTGGCCACAGTGGGAGAATGAGGAATGACGTGAGTCTGTCTAGTCACTGGGGCCATCTTCACGAACACAATCATCATCCCGGGATGGACAGAATGTGCATGTTAGGGCTATGGGGATCCTCCTCCGGGAGGGCGGGAGAGCAGAGTACTGAGCTTGTCTGCGATTGCTGAAGTCTGCAGAGGAACGAGCCCACTCGCACCCTTGCTCTGTCCACTGGGCAAGCCGTGGACCACTGGAGGAAAAACTGTTCAAATGACAAAAGAAGAGGCTGTTGGATGGAGAGAGGAAAGGAAGGGGGAAGAGTGAGAAGAAGGGAGGGAAGGGAGGGAAGGGGGAAGGGACTGAGGGTGGGAGAGAGAAGGGGAAGGAAGAGGAAACACGGTCGGGGAAACAGGCACCCAGGAAGGAGCTGGTGTTGGCACTATCCGTAGGCCTCTGAGGCCAGATCACTGGGAACTTTGAGAGTCCATAAGTCAATATATTAAATCTGTTTTCTTCAGCTTAAGCCATGGACCCTCTCCTCTCCATCTTCAAGGAACCTAACGAGACTCATTCACGAGTCTCTTTGTGGCTCAGGGTAGCCTGTGTGTGGCTGGCCCTGGGTGTGGATGCAGGTGAGGTGTGAGACTCGCAGGCCTGGCTCTTCCAGCTGTCATCCTCCCCCATGTGTCTCTTCTCCTTCTGACCAGCTGGAATGCAGCAGCTCCCAGGGAGTCTGGGAAGCCAGATGTCCAAGAGAGCAGGGTCCCAAAGGACTCAGCCAGCAGGATGGCCCCAGCTACTATTCCACTGCCCTGCACTGTTTTATGCTCTAACACATTATAATTTTGGCCAATTTTTATAACAGCAAGTAGTTCCATAACTAACATGTTAGGTTACTATCATTTAAAATCAACTGAATCCTAACAACACAGGGGTTGTTAAGAGCATTTTGGTGCCAAGAGTGGAATATACATATTAACCAAAATTATTTGGGAGCAGATTACTTACCACTCAGACTGCAGCTCTTCCACGGAGCAGGACACTTCCTTCTCTGGGTAGGGGAATCACAGTAAAAGAAGCCAAAGTATCTTATATCTTCCCTTCTGTCTGAGCACCGCTCTGGCCCACCTCAGTGTGGATCTAGACCTCCCCTCTTTAGGTGGCCCAACTCTGCTGCTGAAGAGGAACCTCCCCTCACCCAGGTGCCTTACTTAGTTTAAATGGTCATTTTACAGATTTTCAAGCTAACTTGACAAAGTTCTCATGAGGTCTAAATTTTACTTGATTTCTAAAATAAAGCACCTTCTGTCCAGGTGAGCAGGAAGTCTGGTCTTTCCTCAGAAGCTTCCCCATGAAAAACTCCCAAGGGCCTCAGCGTGCTGTGCTCTGGTCCACGGGCCACATGCTTTCTGCTCATTGGGAGGGCAGGGGCCAGACCCTCTTCTGTGCCCGTCTCCAGAGCACTGACCTCCAGACTGCTCTGTCCACTATGTCCATTCTCTTCAGCCTCTCATCCCTGCTGGCTGCCACAGCAGACACCTGCAGCTGCCACAGGAACCTGGGGACAAGGGCCTCTGGAAGAAATGTTTCCCTGACTCCAGCAGTGTCAACAGCTTTCATTGGTTGGTCTGAGTAGTCTGTGGTTTTAAAAGAATGAGAATGCCTGATCAAACGGACCCCAGCCACTTATTCACTGGGCAAACCAAGCATTTGACACACTTGCTACTTCGATGGCCTCCAAAAAAGGGGTGTGGAGTCAGCTGTCGCTGAGCTCGGGCAGCGAGGGAACTTGCCTTGGCCGTTGTCAACATGTTGGTTATCACAGGAGTCAACACAGGCAGTGGCCAGTTAAGACTAAAGTTATCATTTGAAGGATGCAGGAGATCTATCAGAACAGCCCTTCCACAGATCTCTGCGTGTGTCTCTGGCAGAGACATGTCCTCCACATGGCTTGTACAGAGGGCTGAGCCGTTCCCTCGGTCTCTGCAGTGCGCTCTTGCCAGGCGCGGTGCTGGGGCTGAGAGTGCGCACGTTAAATATCCAAAATGGAGTAAAAGCAACCTCGTTGCACGTGAGTTTTGTCTTTTAGCACACAGGAGTCTTCCTCCTCCTCCTCCTCGTCCTCCTTTTCCTCATCCTCTTCCTTTTCCCATGGAAATATATTATTTGTGTGACAACAAAACAGGCTTATCTTAAAGTATTAAACAATCAAAAACTAATCAAACCAAACATCAAATAAAGAAGAATGACATTAATACAACAGGTGGGCCTTAATAAAAGCTTTACTGAGATGGTTAAATGGCAGCATTCCGAAAAGCAAGTGAAGATCAAAGGAACTGTAAATGTGTAAGTCACAGAACCAACGTAACACTGGCAATGAGGAACAGACACCGCGTTGCCAGGAACAGACGCGAGAGTCAGCTTGCCTGGATCCGATCCTGGCTCTGCAACTTCACGTTTCTGTAACCCGAAAAGTTATCTCGGTTTTCTCATCCATAAATAAAATGGGAGCATTTTAAGCCCCCATCTGCCCTCCGCCCTCCGGGGACAGTCCTCACAGAAAGGAAACACCAGGCGCTCAGTGCGGATGAGCAATCTCCACTTATTCTAAATCATTTACAACCGAAGTGATTTTTACATTATATTTCTTATGGAAAGTTGTCACAGGCAAAAATAGAAAAAAAAAAATAGCATAATGAGCCCCATGTACACATCGCCCCACTTAAAAATTCTGAAATCGTTGCCAGCATCATTTCAACTATGTCCCCCTCAACTTCTCTCCCTTTTCTATCACATTGTTGTCAATTCCAGATAATAAGCATACATCTCTCAGGGTGTGTTATATCTGGAGTTAAATCTTTAAAACAGTCTGTGTGGCTTTGCTTCCTAAAACAAAGATGCCCTAGACAAAGGTAGGAAGACCCTTCTTCCAACAGCCTCTCGCAGACGTCAGCGTGAGCGTTTTTGGCCAAGCTGTTCAGAGCACTCCCTGTGTGCTCGCTGTCGCCAATACCCAGAGGAGGTGTCCGTCCTCCGTCCTCTGGCATCCAGACTGCCGGGTGAGCTGCTCTGACTGGAGAATGCAGCAAAGCCATGCTGATTTTAGATCCTTGAGAGACCTAGAAACTTCCATTTCACTGTTTTGGAACACATACTCTTAGAAGCCAGCCCCTATATGAAAACATTCAGGTCAGAGGGGTTCACGACTTCATGGGAATCCTTGCTGGGGAGTATGAGGGTGTCCCGTTGGAGCCCCCAGCCTCCGCCACCCGCCCTGCCTGGGTCCCTCCCTGCGTTTCAGGAGGAGCTGCAGGCTGCGCAGTGCGACCTCAGGAAGGCGCAGAGCAGCGAGACTCATGCGCCCCTTTTGTGTCAGACTAAATGCTCGGGCTTTAGGACAAGATTTTTTAAACAGCAGAAATACAAATGTTGCAGGAAATTTTAACTTCATTCACTCAACGTTCCACAGAGCAAGTGAAGGTCATAGGAATTGCAAATATATAAGTAATAGGAGCGACGTAACACCGGCCTTGCGGCATGGGCGCCAGGAACAGGCGTGAGGGTCGGTGCCTGGCTCCGCTCTCGGCTCTGTGACTTCGTGTTTCTGTGTTATCTCAGCTTTCCTATCTGTAAAATGTAAATTATCAATCATCCTACCTGCCGTAGAGGGTTGTTGTGGGGATCCAGTGAGATGATGAATAACAAACATCTACAATGAGAAGAGTGACATGGATAAATCCAAGCAATTAAAATTGGCAAATACCTAGCAAACGTATACGGTAAAAAGAGAGGAGAGAGACTGCGGAAAGCAAATGAAAGGCAACAGCAGAGAAGGATACATAGTAAACATCACAAATGGAAAAGGTGATATAATTATAGAAGTAAAGGAAAATCAATCTAAGAAAATATTGCATAAACTTCTGAATAAATAAATTTTAAAATCTTGAAGAAATAGCTGCTTCCTGATCACCAGCTTCAACTCAAGAAGAAACAGAAATCATGAATAGACAAAATAGGAGGTATGAAAAGTATCATCAAAGTGTCATTTTCCAGTAGGCACCAAAACAAATGGTGTTACATTTTTCTCCTTTTTACCTTTCAAATAACTGATACTTCTTGCGGTATTTTACAACCCCAGAGCGTGAAAGCAGAGGATATGGGCTTCTATTTATTAGCTCTGCCGTGAGATCATTTCTGTTCCTCGCTTTATTTCTTTAGTTTTGTAATATTCCTTTTTCATTGGCTTTTGTTGTTTTATCTGAGAAGTGCTCTCTCGCTTTATTGAGTTTGTGTTCTCATAAAGGCATCCTATAGAAACATGAGAATTCTCTATGGCTTGCAGAAATTTCTTCTGCCCTCGACTATTCTGTCTTCCAGACTAGTTTTTATTTAAAGAGTCTATAACAGTGTGCATCTCGTTTATGATCTAGAAGGATAAACAAAAACAGTTTGGAAAATGAGCATAACAACAGGAAATTCACTCTATAGGATGTGAACATGTATTAAAAATGTAGAATAATTAAAATTCTGTTTTGTTGGCATGAGAATAAACAGCTGATTAGTTGGAATTTCCTTACAAAGATTTGTTGTGATGCCCCTCTATGGACCCATCCATCCGTCCATCTGCGGTCTGTCGGTCTTTTATTTTCCCCAAGCACCTATGGCCATACCGCCCCTCCCTTCCTTCTGCCATCCATTCCTTCTGGACTCTCACTCCTGTGATATTCTCGGGGACTCTTCGGAAAGTGACTTTGGCTTTTCCCTGGCAGGTCTGAAGCTGCACGGCGGTAAGGTGTGGAGCCGCCGCACGGAGCGTAGAACTCCCGGGAACCAAGGCAGCCGCTCCGGGAGGGCCAAGCTGCACGAGAATGAGAGGATCTTGGTACCGTTTGGACTCCGAATCCAGGCGTGCCTGGATCTAGCCCTATCTGTTAGCCTTTCAATCGAATTGACAAAAAACTCCTTCTACATAAGCCACTTTGAGATGCGTTGGTCCTAATTGCTGTAGGTGTATTGCCTGAACTTAGTTTGTTTCTTAAAAAAATAAAAATTATGGAGATATGATCCACAGACCACACAATTTATTTAACATGTGCAATTCAGTGGATTTTAGTGTATTCACATACTCGTGCACCCAACACCACAATTTTAGAGCAAATTCACCACACTGCACCCCTAAGTATGGTCCTCCAGCGCCAACCCCACCCCACCCCTGCCCCCAGCCCTAGGGAGTCACTGTCTACTTTCTCTTTCTATAGATTTGCCTGTTCTGGACATTCGTATAAATGGAATCATACAAGATGTGGGTTTTGTGACTGGCTTTGTTTTCAGTGTTTTCAGAGTTCATCCGTCCTCCAGCAACTATCAGTACTTCATTCCTTTTCATTGCCAAATAATATTCCGTTGTACGGATGCACCACGTTTCACTTATCCGTTCGTTAGTTGATAGACATCTGAAGCACAAAGCCCCATAGATGAAAACCTTGCTGTGTTTTACTTCTTGCATTTTATTTTTATGTTAAGCTGTGTTTCTGACCCTAAAACTAACCAGATCGGCAGTGCACATTCATTATTAAGATGCGAAGTTCCTGACTGGACACCTTCTTCTACCGCTAAGAACAGATGAGTTGAGATGACCAAGATGCTCTTATCAGCACCTCTGGGAGCAAACCTCCACCTTTGGAAGTTTTAGGCCCCAGAGTTAACAGTTTTAAAATATTAATGATCAAAAAAATATATGTGAAGACCAGGGCAGTTGCTTACCTCTTCTTAAAAAAAAATGGGGGAAAGAAAACCTGATTCCTCTTAACTGCTAGTAATGGCTGTGTGTCTATAATATTTGGAAGACACAACCTATTCCAATCTAAACAAAACAGATTGCTCATCAGGCAGCCTTAAGTATTTTAACTCATTTATCAACCCTTACACTATCCTCCAAGCATTCCCACTCTACTCTCAACACCTGGAATCGCCGAGAGTTGCGTGGGAGAATAACAACTAAAATTACTAAAATTTCATGTCTATGTGTCATTCACACGTCTGCTAAGGTGTGAGCCATCATTCAAGTTTGACCGCTGAATGCTGGAAAACGCGTTTGGGGAGAGACGTGTGGGCCGCTACAGAGAGCCCCGCTCGACAGACAACGGCAGTGAACAGAAAAGGACTTAGTCTGTAGTTAACATGATAACCTTTTCTCTCTTCTAGAACGTTCTAATGGGCTACAATTTATTGTGGGGGAGCCTAGCGTGAGCTTTCTCTCAGCTTCAAACATACGTTTCTTGGAAGGGTGTAGGGATATTACCTGCCTGTCGATACATACTTTACTTCTCTCTCAGTCCCTCGTAATGCGAATAGCGTCTGTCTGCCTTCGGAGTGAAGATCTGTCGTTCTCCTGGCACGAATCATCTTCAGGGTAAGGCATGCACGTTTATGGCACCTTGTATAGACCAGCCTCAGTGAAATAAATACACGAGACGCAAAGCTCAAAGTGACAGATTCCAGATCTGATGTCTTACCGTGACTTTGAGCTGCAGGCTCTGACAAATACTCTGCACGCTCCAACTCTCCCAGAGGAGGAAGCGTAATGATGTTTATGTTATGCAATATGTAAAATATTTATACCTTGGCTTCAACACAAACTGACGATCATTTAAATCAGGAGGAACTGCTCACAGTAAAGATGCGTGACATTATCTGTGCCACTCTTTGTAGGCAAAGGGGAACCCAACGCAATAAATGATCAGCTTATGTGCAGCGTGAGATTCTACCCATGTCAATTTTTTAGAGAATAACTACTATGGGAAAGGTTTTTAATGTGCCTACTTCTTTTAGAATTGTTGAATGACCAAGGAGGGCAAAATGTACGGCTTCCTGACTATTGCCCTTATCTTCAGAATGGCAAAGTCTTTTCTTTTGACAAACCATTTTTTCATGAATAACCTCTTCAATTGCATTTAGTTATCATTATTAATAAATTGTTAGAGTAATAAATTATATTTTAAACATTTTATTAAATGCAGTTCTCATGTACTTAAAATAAATTGCAAAGCCGGCTTTTTTCATGGTTTTTAATATATATAGTATGACACAATGTGCTTTTAATATATTTAATGTTATATACTTTAAAATCTAAGTGTGTTGTACTTTTATGGAACTTACTTTATATTCCTTTCTATATGGAAAATGTATTACTTTTTAATACGGGTTCATTGTGCAGTGCCATTAGGAAATAGAGCACGGTTCTTAAAAGTGGTAACTTTCAGAATTTAAGTACATTAAATGTGGGGGAGGGGAAGAAACTGCATTATGGTAACATCAAGCATCTAATTGAAACTGACAAAAGCAAGGGGAGAAATCTCACACTGACATTGTAATGGCATTCACATTTGCATTGACATCATAACAGTCTAATGCAAGCACATGAGACACTTCCACTGACAAAAAAAGACTCCCCCTGACACTCTGCCACTTTCGCACTTTCTTTGGACATGCTATCACTGTCATTCAAGATAAAGATAAAAATATTATGAAAAACATCTTCAGTCCAGGATTATTAGACACTCCACAGTTGAAATATGGTGGTCGTTTTTAAGAGCTTCTTATTGTTAAGCTTCAAAAATGCACTGTTTGACTCTCCGCGAAGAATCCATCACCAAATTCTCAATCACTCAAAATTGTTTTGTAAAGAAGAAATTGAAAATTGATTTTGCAGGGGAAAAAAGTATTTTTGCATAGATCCTTAAGGCAAAACGAATCCTGCTGCTCCTTTTGAAGCTGTGGTAAATCTGTCAGGTCAGTGGGTATGAAATGGCGGAATCAGATACAGGTGAAAAGTGTGCCCCCGTGAGGCAAATAATGCGTAAATTTAAAGGGAGCCATTGGATCCTACAATTATAATTACTAACCAAATTACTAATCAATCCTTAACTAAATAAGTCAGAGAATCACATTTCTAGGTTGAAATTCTGGATCTCAACCTCTGTTCTTTAGCCAGCTGAGATGGGTACCAGGCCCCAGGCGCAACAGCAGGACTGTAGAACCCAAACACCTGAGAGTGTTGCCTAGCAACCGTGTCTGCTCCTAGCTGGGGCCCTCCCTGCCAGGCCACGCTGGCTCCCTGCCTGGCCTGGCCTCTGACTCTGTGCCCCCGGCTGGGCCCCTTGCTGGCTATGGATTGGCTCCCCTGCACCCCCATTCGGCTGCAGGCCAGACTTTTCCCCAACACCAGAAAGTGGATCTGACCTCCTAACATCTGTCCCTTTCCAAAAAAGCACCTCGCACCCTAGACCCCGATCTTTTCTCCCATCTCACCAACCACAAGTAGGTCAGCAGGCTTCACCTGGCCACGTGCTCTCAAATGACACGAACAGGGTTATTTAAGCCTTCGTAACATCTTCCTGTTACCATGTGAGATCCGTGAGCGGAACGTGAATTTTTCTCTCAGGCATTGATTCAACGTCCGTTCACCAGACGTCTGTTAAGCACCAGCTCCGCGTCTAACTCACTGCACGAGTCATCGGAGAACGAGGACGAGCCCTCTGGGATCAAGGAGTCCAACCACAAGCAAGGAACCGACCCATAAATAAACGATCTCAAGTAGTAATGATGCTATGAAAAAGTAGAACGAAGAAACAGAGTTTAGCTCAGGAAGAAGGACACTGTCTCAGCATCATCCGGAAAGGTTTCCCTCACGCGGAAAACCTAAAGAAAGTGCCAGAGCCACGAGACGCTGGAGAAGACCCTGAGAGCACAGACGGCAAGGCTGGGTGCTGGGGAGAGCCCGACACCAAGCCTGTGAGTCATGTCCCAAGGTTTGGGAGTCACTGTAGGATTTAAGTAGCAAATTACCGTGTTCTAATCTGTGTTCTAAAGATATGTCTGGCTGCGGTCTGAAGAGTAGCTTGATGGACCAAGAGTGGACGTTGGAAGAACAATGAAGGTGATGCTGCAGCAATCCAGGGAGAGAGAGAGAAACCCTAGGATCCCGTGATGGGTTGGATGTGGGCGCCGAAGGGCAGGAGGAACCAAGGACAGCGCTGGGTTTCCCACGTGAGTGTGTGTGGACCATGGGCCACTCTCTGTGGTGAGGGAGACTGAGGCAGGCGGAGGTGGGGGAGCGTGGCTCACGTGTGCACACGTGTTTACTGCGTGTGTGAGTGAGCAAGGTGGGCAGCAGTCATGCACGCCATTGGGAAATGCTGCATTGGAGACGTCTCTGCAGACTCCAAGGAGAGATGCCAAACGGACAAGTGGATAAATAAGTTTGGGGGAGGGAGAGAGGGAGGGAGAAGGGAGAGAGGGAGGGAGGGACAGACCCAGGGTCTCATGTGACAGTCAAGGTGAGAAGTTCACAGGGCTGATGTGGCCCTGGTGGAGATGGCAGGTGAGGAGGGTCACACAGCCACGTGGCATTTCAGCCCAGCGGCCTTGGGCAGGGCACTTAAGCTCCCTTTGCCTGTGTCTCTTTGTTGGGAAAATGATAATATTTACACCTGAAGGTCACTGTGAGCATTAACACAGACGACCCCTGCAACAGCGTTACACAAATGCCACCCGTCTTGCTCGCACAGACATCGAGCTCCAAGCCTTTCGTCCATGTTGTATCCTTTGTTACTCCTCACTCGGAAAGCTCAAGCATTTGCGACGCTCTCCCCAGACTAAATCAATACGCAGAAAATAGCCTCGCAGGTGGAGATGCCGGAGTGAGAAAGAAAATGTTGGGAGAAAGCGATCTGGCTACTGTTTCAAAATACTGCACCATAACCCTGTCATCTTTGAGATACTGCAGGATCCTGGAATGACTTCTGTATTATCAAACACATCGATTTTAATTTATTGTATTTTAATTTGTTCATATCCATTATCTATTGATGATCTATATGATAACCCTCTATTAAACATCATATTTAATGAATCCTAATTCCTTGAATATGTCATATGATGACAGTTCACCAAGAAGGCAAAAAAAAAAAATCTAATTTTGGAAGCATAAATTACTAAAACTATTGAAGTATTATTAGAACCTATAGAGGTGAAATTCGCCATAGCCTGTCTGTTCCTTTGTTTGTTTAATGCCTGGGTATTTTGAAAGTTGCACTGTTTTCCGGGCACTAAATTATTTTGTACGTCATGGATCCAGACATCTTGGGTGGACCAATGCAAAAATACGGTAGGTGAATACGAGCATCGTGGTTCTCTCTGATGCCGTGGTGAGCAAGGTATTGCCCTGGCTTCAGAACACCTGGCTTCTCACCCAGCCGGAAGAGGGCATGAGACTTGTCACTTACCCCTCCTGGAATTCGCATTAGATTTCTTCTGAGCTCCTTTGCATCTGTGTGTCATACAACTGAATTGATTCTAAACATGTGTAGCAACGTCAGGGAAAGAGAAAGCGCACCCAGCTCCCGCCCAGGAGCCGTGCGGGGTGGGATCCGTGAGCAGGGACACAGGTGCTGTGGTCCCGCTCTGCGTCTGACCTGGGCACTCTGAGCGAGTCGCTTGTCCTTTCCAGGCCTCAACTTTCCGTCAGAAAAAGGTGCACGATATTCACAGGCATTTCACGGGGCGGTGGCGGCTCTGCCACGGCAGCTATAATGACGCTAGCTGGCGCTATGATTCTCCTCCCGTCCCAGGGAGATGAACACAGGAGCGCCACTCACTCCAGAGGACGGGCTTTAGGCTGGCTGTGGGCGGCTAAAGGTTGGGAATGAGACAACCGTTTTGAGGTCCCTGCAGCTCACAAAGATGCCTAACTACCCATCCATGCTGTAGCCACTGGGAAACCTGATTCGGCTATAAATGGCAAGTGCTTTTCCATTTCTTATTATCTGATATTTAGCGAATTTAAACCCCAAGATATTTGGTAAAATCCCAACAGAGTTTTGTAGCAAATTGTGTCATCTTCCCCTAAAGGAAGCAGTCCTCCCCTCCTTGTCCTCCCACCTTCCTAACTGGTCTCATCCTTTCTCCAGACATACTCCTGGTTCTGGATAGCCTTCCAGAACAAAACCACCTTTGTGTTTGGAAAGATCCATCGGGGGTTTTCAGGGCCTTAGAAATTTTGTAGGTCACAAAGCAAGTCCCCCCACAGCCCCCGCTCGGAGAGCCCCACCCAAGGGAGCAGTGCGGCGCAGCAGCGCAGGTGCGCGTGGGGCAGCCCCTCCGTGCATGTGAGTCTCAGCAGAGGTGCGCAGCCTCCCCGGGTGACCCGCCACTCTCAGGTCCCTGCAAGGACTTTCGGGGACCGCAGGGGATGGATGGGGCTAGCGATGTTACAGGACCGTGTCCCGGGCAGTGCACCCGGGAGGACAGGGCTGGGGAAGTCCAGGCAGCGCGGCGGAGTTGGTGCCCGAGGGGAGTCAGCGCCCGAAAGACGAAGCTGGGCACAGCTGCGTGGGTGAACACTGCCCCCAAATTCACATCCACCCGGTGCCTGTGAGCATGACTTTATTTGGAAATAGGTCCTTTGCAGATGCAATCAAGGTGAAAATGAGGTTTTATTAAATTACTAGGTTGGAGTGTGCCCCCGTCCAATGTGAGTGGTATCTTCATAAGAAAAGAAGAGACACAGGCACAAAGACACAGGTGCAAACGCCATAGGAAGAGAAGGAGGAACACGAAATTCAAGCTCTGAACACCGTTTCCCAAAGGTGGCCTTGACGATCTCCAAGCACGACGGCTTTTCGGAGGGTCGGCACTCAGCCACCCACTGCAAACCTTTCCCAGTTGTGGACCATATTTCTACTTTACTGATGAGGTTTATTAGGGCAATAATGTGCTGTATTTTTCACTTACACAATGTTTTAAAGAAAATATTATTTAGTAGATGAAAAAGCAGATTTGAAAAGAGAAAACGCTCAAGTAAATCACCCAGTTCTTGAGAAATAAATCATCCTCTTAGCTTCTCCTCCGTGTTCCGGCCGTGTCCCAGGGCTGCCCTCGCTCCCCCGCGATCTCGATAGGCATGTGAGGAATGGAAAAAAGTTATTTTGATTCTCCCGTCCCCCTGATGATTCATGTTTCTTTGTAAACTGAAATGTTGAGAGTCAAATAGATCGTATCGGAAAGAACAAAGTGCTTAAAGAAACAAAAGAGATAGAAAGATCTTGAAAGGTCTGAGGAACTGCTTGTAATGGATGCTGCAAAGAGGACTCTGCTTTTCTTTAGAGATGCTTCTCTCCTAACACAAAAGAAATAAGAAAAACAGTTTTCAGCGGCCTGCATGACAAGATATAATGTCCCGTCAAGTCTATTAAGATCTCAGTGGTAACATGGGAACATTGGCATTTAATAGAAACAGATTCTAGGTCAGGTGGTTTTTTTTAAAAATAGTTCTTTCCTTGCTTGGGAAGGAATGCAAGCGAGAGAGTAATCCATCAATCTTTTAGAGTGGTTTTAAACTTCTACCAGCCTGGAAAACTTCCCCTATACTTACCAGAAGTAAGACAATGACGTGTCTGATGGCACTGAGCTTTAGTCACGGGTTTTATTTGGAAATGCTTTTCAAAGAGTCACTTGCCCTATCTCAATCTTTAAAAACAGGGTCGTTTTATTGCACGTCCCACTCCGAAGCTTGTATCAATTAGTGTGTCTTGAATATGAGCGATTTCACGATGGACACAGCTCTTTCTCCCACCTGTTTACTGTGTAAGAAATGCCGCGGAGCTGTGTGTTCCTTCGTCCAGGGCCCCAGCATCTCCCAGCACCCCAGGGTCGGGGAAGGGGGGAGTCCAGGCTTTGGGGTTCACTGTCAGGTTGCCGTTCAGATCATCCGCTGCACTGACAGACAGGAAATGCATGAATCAGTGACAAATTCAGATACTTTATTCTACCTTTATTTTAGCTTCTTAACTGCTCCGAGAGCCAGAATGCCAAAGGTAAAGCTACGTTGATAGTCAAGGCAGCACTGAGTTGTTCTGTGATAATCAGGCTCAGTGCGAAGGGCCTTCCGGGGCGCCCAGGCTCTTCAGCCCTCCCTGGCCGGTGGCAGAGGCGCAGGGGAGGCTGCTCTGCAGAAAACCACTGAACAGCGTCTCCTCCAGCCATCAACCCTCTGGTGGCGGCTCGCCTGACGCCCCCCACCCTCTCCGCGGCCTTCCTGGAACTTGCGATGTCCCCATCAGGGAGGCAGAATAATGACAATTTTCCTAGTTGTGAGCAAGACAGAGAGTCCGTTCACCTGGCCGCAGGGTTTGCGGCTCCTCACTGATTCCGCGGGGCAAAGAGGCTTCAAAGGTAGGTCAGCCGTGGATTTGAGCTTGGTTCCCTTTGTGGCCCCCTTCCGTGGTACCTGGCCCTGTCTGGGGTACAGGGGCACACTGAGAGGGCTCAGCTGGGACACGACAGGGAGGAATGTGCCACACAAGGGGTGGGAAGCGCGGCCACGCCCCGTCTGAATCGTCCTCTCTCCACGGGTGGAGCCGGACAGGTGGAGCCTGCCCTCAGCGCCGCCCCGCTCCCGGCAAGTCTTGCGTTTCTATTTTAGTGCCGCTAAATCTTGGTCTGAAACCAGTCTTTGCCTCTCCCTCCCACCTTTATTGAAAATATAAAAGAGCATTACCCACCCCTCCCCTCGCATTATCAGTTTGCAAATATAGGTGCATCTCCATCACTCACCCAATTTGGATTTTAGGTCTCAAATTTAGACTGCAAATGAGCTGGGCAGAGCCTGTGCCTCAGCCGTGCTTTTGTGCAGGGCTTACAAGACAGGTGACATCTAACGTGGGAAGATAATAATAGTAGAAACACTCAGCGATATCGAAGATCGCAGCCGTGGCTCCTGCCGGCGGTAGCTCCAGAAAACCCTCTGTTCCCCTCTATCCTTTCCTCTCTCCTGAGTGTAATGAGACGGTGGCTTGGGCTTTGGGCACCAGGGTGCACAGGGGCTGGGGACGGCCGGATGCGGCCCTCGTCCCCCGAGTTCTGGACGCAATCCCGTGGAAGGGAGGCGGCGCCACTCCGGTTGCTGTGTTTGCTCAGCTGCTCCTTGAAGACGGGAGGGAGCTGGAGTTCTGCTGCAGCCTAAGGGTGAGCGGCCTGGTTTCCCCCACCCCGTCCTCGCTGTGAGCTGAAAGGCCAGCGTGTCGGCCCCTTCTAGACGACCTCCATGACTGTCTCAGGCTAAAATGTTTTCGGAGCCTAAAGAGTTAGTTCGTGTTCGTTTCACTGAAAACACCAAGTAGACATGCTGCGTGTGAGCCAACCTCAGGCTGCCCGGCTGGCAGGTCTCCGTGATGTTAGACGTGGTGCATCAGTCCCGCGTGTCACCGTTGGCCACGCTCATCCAGATGTGAGCTGTCACTGGGGGTGGCAATTAGCCATATTTCAACTTCTATTTTTCTAGATGTCTAGATGACTCATTAAGTAATTTTCTCCCTAACTTCAATGTCCTACATATTTAACACATCGGTAGGAATTTATCTGTAGTATATTTATTCTGTTGTTTGTCTTGTTTCAAAAGGATTTTAAGCCAACTTATAAGAATATAAACAATGCAACAAAGTGACAGAATGGAGTTAGAGAGGAAACTGCAGGGCAGGATACATCGGAAGCACAGCTCAGGGCGGAGTGAGCGCAATGCACCACTGCCCGCCCGACGACGGTGCCCTTCTGGGCTGGCATCAAGCGTGGCCACGAGCCTGGGCAGCCAATCCAAAGACAGGAAGGTCACCATTTACGTGACACATTGTGTCCATAAAATTAAAAGGTATTTGCTTATGAGAAGCACGATCATCTCCACTACTACAACCAATGGGAATTGTTTCTCGTGAGTTCACATAAGGGGGACACTGTGTAATATAAGCCTTGGCACCATTCCACCCAACCGTGGCTTCCCAGGGCACTCTCTCAGAACATGTCTTAGTGCTATCTGAAGATAAAACGTCAACGTGCAATTCAGTTAAAGCAATTCTACAGGGGCAGGAAGACAATGAGGTCCAGGTATGCAGGTCCCTGCTGGCTTGACTAATCCAGAAGTAGATCTTAAAGTACCGGGAAGTTTGGGTGGCGTGTCTTTCAGGCTTTGGGGAAGTGCGCAGCAGCAGCGAGTCTGAGGCTGTGCTTCACGGGCGGCAGCGGATGTGCAATTGCTCTGTGTGGCTGAGTAAGGCAGGGCCACGTGCTCTACTAGTCAGCCACGCTGGGAGGAGAATTAGGATCCTCTCAAAGCAGTTACGGGGCCTGAGGAGAACATGTGCCTGGCAAGATGGCTCTCTCCATCCCCTCGAGGAAGCTCTGAGCAGGTAGGCCAGATGGACCGCTTGCCTGTGCACATATGCTGTGGATACTGATGCTACCCACCAAGCAAAGGCATGAGCTTCGTCCTGCTCGAGTAGCTTCATGAAGGAGCTGAGATTTATCCTTCCTCAGAAGATCAGTCACTAGACGCAAGACCCAGCTCTGATGCTAGAATGGAGCTGCTAAAAGACATTCCGCTTTGCTCACTCGGCGCTCCACGCCTGTGGGCTTTGGCATTTGGTAACAGCGTCCAGTCGTCACTGACGCCTCCGTGAAGCTCTTTATCTGCATCAACCGGGAAATGTGCTTGTTATTGAAAGACAAGCCTGGACCACCAGTGATGAAGTTGGAAAGGCAGCAGCTAAACCACTGGCACACACACGAAGGCCTTTCGTGGCAAAACACATTCACAGGCACCTAAAGCAATTTACTGCAGCCGTAGGATTGCGGATACAGAAGAGCTGGAACAATCGGGCAAACAGCTCCCTCTGAACAAATTTGTCACATAGTTCAGGAAACAAGGAGACCGAGTTAAAATGCACTGTGGTTTCTCAGGAGCTATTTGAAACCGGAAATCAAAGGGCTTCCAGCCCCACGTGGTCATTTTGGCCGCAAACATGCAGGCAGTAAATACACATGCACACACACACACACACACACACGTAGTGAAATATATCTGGAAGAACACGCAGAGCCAGGAGACACGGTTTCAATCTCAGCTGGATCACTGTCTCACCGCGTCATTTTGCGTAAGTGCAGCAACATCTTCATGTTTCAGATGCCTTGTCAGGAAAGTAAGTAATATTGACTTAGACAATTTCTAAGATACCCCTAAAATTCAATGAGCCTTTGCAGATGAGCATAAAATTTTTATTTAAGGTGATGTTTTCTTTTCTAAAATAGGAGGCGAAGAACAGGAAATATTTCACCTGAGAACAAATACAACTAGCGTGGTTGTATCTCAAAGGACAGTCATTTAGAAGATGGATGGATGATATCTGATGACAATTTTATAACTTAATGTTGTTACATACAGAAAAAAAAATAAAGTGAGTTTTTGCCTTTTAAGAATGAAGTTTAAAAAATAATTCATCTGATTCTCCTTAATAAGTTCAAAGGCATCTTACTGCAGTGAACTTACCTTACGGTACAATCTCATTGAAGGAATAGGAAAATATCACCAATTTACTGCAATAAGATAATTACTGTAATAAGATAAATGTTAACTTTTTAATGAAAACCACTGTACTTGAGTAATTACCCTGCTGAGGACTGCTCCATATATGATTTCTTTGCTATTATTAAGATTAATTCACTTTTTTAGTAGGAACAGACCAAAATACCAAGCCAAATGATCATTTTTATAAGCACATTTTCAAGTGTCCTAGAACTTAAGGAGGGAGAGAGAGAAATGGGTGTAAATCACATTTCCACATCTATTATATTGAGTTGCAAGCCGTCAAGTTCCCGGATTCGGTTAAATGCAAATAAAAGCAACAAACGTCTGGAAAAATAGAAATGATTGAAAATAGGAGCTTCCATTGACCACCAGCTACGGCACGGCAAAAAGTGAAGATTCAATTAGAACCCCCTTTGTTGACAAACGCACTGGCCTCCTATAGTGACTCACTGCATGCGTACCCCGGACGCATGAAGAGGTGTGTGGCAGCCGCACCTTCATTCCTGTGGACTCCGGGCGCCTCCAGGATGCCATTTAAGGAGGATTATAGCTGCATCGGCTCAATGTTAAAGCAGCACAGTTAATGAAGCAGCAAAATCCAACCACAGAGGTGCCTCGAGAGTGTAAGCTTTACTTCAAGAGGCTTCATATTCGCACTTGTCTTGATGGTTGGGTTTGCTCTTCCTGGCGTCACACACTCGCGTGTCCAGGAATAAATGCTGGGCTCGCTCCTTCGTCTTCCTCCCGGCCTCAGACGTCACTTCTGTCAATGTTTCTAACCGGCACAGGGGCCTCAGAGAAGAAAGTGGCCCTTTCTGGCTTTTTCAGCTTTGTGACCATAAGTGTGGCTTTCTGGAAAGAACCGTGGTGTTGAGTTAATACCCATTAACCCACGAGTTAATACCCGTGGTGTTGAGTTAATGCCAGGGGCCTTGGGACTGCAGCCCACTGGGCCTCTGGAGGGTTAAGAGGCTTTCGCCCAACTCGCTCGTGGCACTGGCCCTTCTTCATCTCTGAGAGTGACTCGGGAAAATAAAGAGGCCGGCTGTTCAGTAACTCTGCGCGCCTCTCGCTCACCTGCCGATCATCTTCCATCCATCCCACTGTTTCACGTGTCCTCAGACTCGAAAGGGCAAGAAGACCAGTGTGCTCTTTGTCCGTTGAGTCTGCTCTTGTTTTCCCCACTACCTGCCCTCCAGAGTTAAACAATCCAACCAGCTACCCGCTGTGCCCCGGCCTCAGCCAGGCAGAGGTGGGTTCAGAGAGAGTGTGGAGTGGAGGGAAGCCAAGGGTGGTGGCCCTGGCATTGGACTTGGACGGTCCCCAGA
>CAUYRT010010279.1:0-60425 GCA_963574885.1 Lepilemur ruficaudatus
TCCCAAAATATATTACCACTCAAGTTGACTTATCTTGATTGGGTTATCAGTCTTCTTATTGTTGAGTTATAAGTTTAATATACCTTTGCACATTATGAATTTTTAAGAATCGCATATAATGAGCATTCTTTCAAAAATTTATGTTAACATAGAGTTCTTTTTAATTCCTCCAAAGAACATCTGTTTACATCTTGCAGAACTAGTTTTGTGTGGGACAGTTTGGGAAGTGCCGTTTTAAAGATAATATATCATGACTAAATTGATTTTTTAAATCTCTGGACTATAAGGGTGGCTTAATATTAGAACATCTAATACTTTTTCTTCTTTTTTAAAAAATTTTCTGACAGTGAAGAAGAACTACATGTATAACTTAAAAATGCTAATTTTAAAAAATTAGGAAAGTGAACAAATATTTTGCTCTAGGTGCAAAAGACTAACCAATGTCCTAATAGAAAAGTATCAGAAACTCAGACCATTTACAAAAGAAGTAAGACAAATGTCCAATATATGTGAGGAAAATATTTAACTTACTAATAAACATGCATAATTACAACAGTATGAGATACATTTTTTTAATTTGACTAAGATGTTTAGAATTATGCATATTCAGTACTGGTACCATTGAGAGAAAATAGGCATTTATTGTTGATGTGGGTATATATTGGTTATCTAGAAAACAATTTGACAGACATAAACAGAACCATTAATCATGTGCTTATTGGCCACTTTTGTCCAGGTCTGTTCAAATCTTATGCCCATTTTAAAAAATTGAGTTGTGTTTTCATTGAGTTGTATGAAAGGACTTGGCTACTAGTCCTTTATCAGGTATATGTTTTATGATTATATTTTCCCATTCATGGCTTGCCTATTATTTTTTCTCAATGATACCATATGATGACTAGATACATTCTAATTTATCAATTTTTTTCTCTTATGGCTATCGCTTCCTGTGTTCTGTCTAGCAAACCATAGCCTGATTCAATGCATATTTTTTTTAACATGTGCTCTGGGTGATGGAGCCTAACTATTGAAAAGTAGCTATGCTTTAATCATCACAAAATCATCAAAATATTTGGGTGACTGGAAAGCAGATATAGGATTTGATACACAATGTTTCTAAAAGTTTCTTTTTAAACATTGCTTGCCTGTTTAAAAAAAATCAGGATGCTTTTCATTATGTAGCATCATTTTTACACTTAAAAGTTTTTCATTCACATTTGTAAGCTTCTGACTTTCATGTGCCACTTTATAAATGACCAAAATTGCTTCAGACCCCTGGACTACACTATGATAAGCCAAATGGGCTTTGGGACACTCCCTTCTCACCAGAGCCACATGCCAGAAACCAAACAGATGGTAAACTAAGCAGAAATGACCCTCGGCATTCTCATTAGAGCAGTTGGGGAAATTTTAATGGGCCCCCATTTGCCTTGTGCTATATCTAATACCCTTTGAACTACCACTTTTTTTTTTCACTGTTACAAGTCAACAACCACCATGTATATTTTAACAAGGATTATCAAACACAATTTGCCCAGAAGATGTACAGCCCTCTAATGCTAATTAGCCAAGTTTAAATAATCACTGAGTTCTAGGATACTTGGAAAGAAACACTGTTTTTCTTGCCAGTGCATAATTACTAATTAACAGGAAGATAAAATATCTGTGTAGCAGTCATATCTAGAAGAATCTGTTAACAGTTAATTAACTGATGAGTTGGTGCCAAGTTAATGTTAGTCAAGAAAGTTTACAGATGAAGTTCTTCTGTCAAATAAATAAATAAGTGTACACACTATGTAAAGATTACACTGTTGAGCCAGAGCAGAGCATGGGTGGGGTAAGCGTGTGTGATTTTTGGCTTCACATTACAGGGCTTGAAGCAGAGGGTCAGGTCATTACATTAAAGAAATGGTGTTTCTTTTGCTCTAAGTATTAAACACACCAACTGCTGGTTGCTACTCTTCTGCTTACACACAAAATTTGAGGCTTTATTAATTTGCTTTCCTCTTGATCGTAATAATTGCATGGGCTTTCCTAGGCTTAAAATTTTCTCATGAAATTGGGCCACAGCCTCGTTTGTTTTTCTACTTATTAGGGTTAGGCTAGAGTACATGAAATGGGTAGCTAGAGATTCACAAAGAAGAAAATAAGATCTTGACTGTCCATGCAGGAGTTACCATTATGTCATTCGTCAAAAGTATTAGAAAACACATACACCAAGCCATTTTTAAAAGTAAACATTTTTAAGTTAACATTTTTATTAAAGGACAGCATGCTTTTAAATCATTTTTAATTTTTAAATTTAGACTAATGAGGGAGTGGGTACTGTCAAGTATTTAGTGCACACACTGCTTGAAGATTTAAGTATTTTAAAATTGCATTTGGGGAGTCTTTTAATCATGGGCAAAAACTAAAACTTCAATTATTTCTTTCTTTCTTTTTTTTTTTTTTTTTGAGACAGAGTCTCACTCTGTTGACCAGGCTAGAGTGCCGTGCCATCAGCCTAGCTCACAGCAACCTCAAACTCCTGGGCTCAAGAGATCCTCCTGCCTCAGCCTCCCCAGTAGCTGGGACTACAGGCATGCGCCACCATGCCCGGCTAATTTTTTCTATTTTTAGTTGTTTGGCTAATTTCTTTCTATTTATAGTAGAGACGGGGTCTCACTCTTGCTCAGGCTGGTCTCAAACTCCTGAGCTGAAGCAGTCCTCCCACCTCGACCTCCCAGAGTGCTAGGATTACAGGCATGAGCCCCCGTGCCCAGCCTCAATTATTTCTTTATGAATGCATACTTTATTTATTAAAACTTTTTTCAAAATCTTTATAGCAGTAAGGATTATACTGTAGGCCAAAAAAATCTTGTAGAATTTAGAAGTTTTATAAATAATAAAATGCTGAATTGTTCAAAAAATAGGAAGGTGGCAGGCAAACTATGGTTTGATAGATTGTTGCAATGAAGAACATTTTTGCTAATTTCTCTTGAAATAAAATAAAATGCCTAAGGACAAGTTTGTAGCAGGAACATTTTAAGTGTACGTACACTTACATTTAACACACTGAAAGTTTGGGAAGAGTTATTGAAGTAGGAATTTTAATAAGTTATAATTTATTCTGTTATATTCAGTCCTCAGCTGTACGTGACAGTTGTTTCTCTTCTAAGAACAAAGAAAGGAGAATCAGAGCTGTGTGATTGTTTTAATTCATTTTATTAGTCTGCTCTTCTGATGATGAGGAATCAACCAATTCACTGATTGATCATATACATTCCTCTGTTAATGATCTTCATCCTTTGGGAGCTATGTAATATTTGTAGTTAATGTTTAAACATGTTGTGGCAAAATTTTTGAGTGTCCTTGGTTACAAAGTAAAAAGTATATTCTCTGCTCTGGGCTATGGTATTAAAAAGAAGTATGAAACGCACTCACTGCCTTAAGGGTCTTTCCGACACTGTGTGGTTGCTTAAGTGTGTGTGCATTTATATTGAGGTATCTATGTACATTGGATCTCTGGCATGCAAGAATTAGCATTTAGTTTCAATGACCAGTAAGCCTCTTCAAAGAACAAGGTCATATACTAACTTGCTATTTGGCTAAAGTGCAGATTGGAATGATGCACATTTCAAGACTTAGTGTCCTCTCAGTATTCCTATTTCAATGCAGTTTTGTGTTTCTCTAATTGTCTTTATGCAATAAGGAAGTGACAAGAACTTTATTTATTTGTGAAAATTACCTTACAAAGGTCCACTGTCAGAACTGGAGATGGATATGAAAGGAAACAGAAGAGTCTTAACCTGGATACTCATGTTCCTGGGCTTCTAACCATGTGGGCCCCGCTTGAGGGCTCTGTACTCTGTAGGAATTTCTGGGGGTTCTGGCTCTCTCTGGCTGAGTGCCGGCATCCCTATATTCCATCCCCCCTGAGAGTAACCTGTGAACACAGCTTTTGGGAGCAGGAAACAGAAACCTTAATTTCTTCCTGTGAAATGTCTTTTTCTCCTCTGCCCATGGACTTGGGCCATATACAGAGAGTTTCTTCTGGCCTCCCTTCAAGACTCTACATGGCCAACCACAGAAACCTATCCTAGGCCCACTTTCTTTTATTTCAAAATTTCTATGTTGGGCTCAGAGCTAAAGACCCCTTTGGCTAAGCCATCAGCTTTCCTGTTATATATCTAAATATGTAATAATGACTGATCACAGGTACATTCTGAGATATGTTATTTCTACAGGCATACAGGGATTTCCTAAAGTGATCTCTGTTTCAGAATAATAGTATGAGTCTGTACAAGAAAAGGCACTATTATGCTGCGATGGCCTAGTAATTTTAGTTTTAAACTAAACACTATCCAGTTTATATGCTAGGTATGAAAAAAAAATAAGTGAAATGAATTATAGTCTTGAAGGACTACACTGAAATCATTTTTAAAAAACTGAATATGAGAAAAAACCTGAATATGTTAATTTCTAATGGGCATTTTTGTGAAAATAAAATGTTATCTAACCTAAATTTTTAAAGAATGGTGTAGTCCCAGAAATTAAAAAAATTCAAATCTTAAATTACCTTGTAAATAATCAAAACACACGCTCATACAGTGTTTTACATTTTTTTTTCATTTTTAATTATTATGGATAGTTATATATCTTTATAGGGTAGGACAAAGGACTGTCCCTGAGATGGATTATGTCGACATTTCCCCCGGGGGCTTTGGCATGGAACGGATTCCTAGGCAAAAGGAGGGGAGCCGGTCAGCCAGGAGGGACGGTGTGGGAGGTGCCCTGCCCACGTGGAAGGCGAGAGGGTATTTAGCAGCCAGGCAAAGGATCACACCAGGCTTGTGACAGGGATGATGTCTTTTCTTTGGACTTCTTACTTTTCCTTTCATTTTCTTCTTTTCCTCCATTTCACATTTCTGTCCTCTCCTACTTCTTCTTTGCTTTTCTCTCTTCCTTTTTAAACTCCTTTTTTTCTTTTTAAGTCCCTCTTCATTGCTTATACTTATTTTCTCTCCCTCGGCTACTCATTTCTTACAATTCTCTGTTCCTTTCTACCCTTCCTTTAATCCTTTATTCCTCTTCTCTGTTTCCCTCACCCTCGCTTCTCCCCCTCCCTTCAGCATCTTTTCTGTTGGCTTCAGCTCACTTTCTGCTCCGTCCTTTCCTCCCTTCCCTATGTAAGTAGCATGTGCTCACCTGGAGTGTCCAGAGTGATAGTATTTAGGTTCCTCATATATTTCACGAACTTGAGGAGAGCAGGCCTGTGTTTACAGCATGTGGGGAGCAGAGAAGACTTACGAAGCCATGTTGAGAAGTGTCCAGAGAAGAAGCAGCCCTAGGTGAAAGACTGCAATTGTAAGGCCTCATCAGGCGATTGGTCATAATGTAGGAAAAAAAATTTTTAAACTATATTTGGAACTATATTTTAAAATAAAAAGTATATTATAAAAGTATATTGTAAAGTCTATTTTAAAATAAAAATTATGCTATAAAAGTATACTATAAAGTATATTTTAAATTATTGAATTAGATTTTATGCTCCCTATTTATAATTTTTCTTTCAAATGTTTGTGATGTCTAATGAATCCAAAAGTACAAAGTATTACAAATATAATATTTCTACATTTCTATATAATTCTGAAACTAAAGACCCTAAAACAAACCTGAGCAGAATTGGTTGTGATCTTATAAAAAGTTACCCAAATTCCCTAATCCACATCTGGAAACTAGATATATTTTCCCATGGCTGTGGTAAGAATTAGATGAAATCACAGAAAAGAAACTACCAACGTATAACATGTGTTCTCAGTAAACATTTTCATCTGCCCTTTCACTCTTTAAATTTATTAGGAATTAAGTAGATGCTGTCATATATATGTGCAAAATGTCAATGGCTTAAAGCAATAGGATTTGTTTCCTCACCTGTGTATGTAGGGTCACATCGTGTTCTGCAGTGCTTAATTCTCTGTGTAGGAAGCGTGATTGCTCAAATGCCAAAGAGCCTTGGTGTTCCCCATAGTAGAGTGTCATAGTGTGAATGCCAAGTATAAATCTTCCACCATTCGATGGACACATTATGCCACAGCTGCAATGAGAAGAAATGACAGTCCCGCTTAACTAGAAAGAAAATTCTTTTAAAAAAGTTCTGAGTGCCTATGCAGATCCAAAGCATAGGTACAGCTGCAATATCAATGGTGAAGACATAAAGGATATAGAAGGAAACCAGAGGCAGACTGCAAAAACTATTGCCATGGGAAGGGCCAGAATGAAGCCAAGGAAACATGAGAGAAGAGAGCTGCCCATGAACAAAAAGGTCACTGGACTGAGAAAAGAATTGAATTGGTGGTAACTATTTGGCCAGAGCCCAGAGAAGTCCACATAAAAGTGCCAGCTACATCAGTACTGGAAAGGCCGTGCTTTTAGCTGGCACAAATTCTATGTTGTACTACCTGCTTGGACAAGGCTGGGGAAACGTTTCTAGAGCCTTGTCTTAAACAAGGATTTCAGGGTTGGTGCTTCTTGTTCCTCTCTGACAAGGAAGTATTTGAGTCTTTGTAGATAACTACAGAAAACTTGCTGTTTGACAGAACCTTTCTTGATCTTTACAGCATCATTCTCCTTTGTCTTTTCAGTATACCTGCCCTCTCTCTCGCTCTCACTCTCATTTTTCTCTCTCAAAAATCTGTCTCTGTCAGGTGGAAGGAATAAGATAATTCCTGAAGGGATGTAGTATCTCTTAGAGGAGGCTCTGACCCCATCTAAGCCTGGTCCTATCAACAGTGACTGAAAAGTGAAAGGGTGTCCTTCAGCAGCCTTATGCTAGGCTCACTAAACCCTCTTGACTCTCAAAAGTATATGATTTTATGTGGCTTTTCACACTTTCTATGAGTTGTGCGCTTTAGCTCATAAGTTACACATTAAGTGTTTGGCAGCATTCTCGAAAGAGAAATGAGAGTTCTGACCTTCAGTCCTCTGTTGTTAGCACTCTTGATGGGTGGAACTGGCTGTCTTCTTGCTACCAGCATCCCCCTGGAGCTCAAGAGCTGCCAGCAAACCTCATCACCTCCTAAAAAGTGTGACATCAGAAAAGCGAGAGTGTTTTACTTACATGACATGAAGTATAGATTGTTTTCACATTCTAAAGCGGCCTGGGATCTCAGTGCTTGAAACAGTTAAAAGTTGGTGTAAACTGTGTCTCTGCTCCTGACACTATCAGCTTTGATAAATATAAGTTTGCATAATTGGCTATTTTGTCCTCTGTGTATTCTCTTTTGTCAGAAACAGAACTGGATGACAAGAGGTCAGAATAAGAGGCTGCTGCTCATCAGTCCTCAGCATGCTTGAGGTTATGGGCTGGGGGTCAGTGTCCAGCAGAGACATGCCTGGGACCTGAGAACCAGAAAGCCAGACTGATAAGGGAGGGGCAGTAGGAGTCATCCAGAGATGTAATACGAGGGCTAGAGCCTGGGGAGCAGAGCTAATGTTGGGCAGTGTTGTGCAGTTAGTGCTTTACACAAAGCCTCCTGCCAAGTGGGGCTGAAATCTGGCTCACGTTGTGCCTGCCAAGTCTTGTGTTTGGTGCAGGACTGTGTCTGCCAGCATTACCAAGCTGTGGCATCATGTGGCTTCATCCATGGAGAGGCGGGTATCCTTTTACTTTCTACAGAGGCTCTGCCAGAGGGACTTCTGTACTATAACTTTGAGGCCATCTCTTTAGCAAGATGCTAAATAAATGATCCTTTGAAAACTTGTTAAATGATTAGAAGGGATTAGGCAATGGCAAATGTTGTTATAAGTATACTAACATCAGGGAAATATAAACACTCAAGCAGTTTCTGATTCAGCTTTTGGGATTTTCTAAGGCTTTCAGTGGCCAATCTCAGGTTCTTGGTTCAGGCCTCATCTGAGGGAAGAGGTGAATGAAGATATCTGGTGAGGTGGAGAGAGCAACACCCATACCTTCACCCCATAAATAGTTACTTGATTCTGGATTCTCAGAATTTTTGTATCTTTTCTTAAAAGAGCTAGTAGAGGAGAGCTCAGGTCTAGATGTCAGTTTGGGAGGCCAGGGAATTTTATTTAGGGGCAAGAAGATTTGTATAAGATTTTGGGACAGACCAGAGATGAGCTTAGAACTCTCATGATGTCCTAGAATATCTGAAAGCAATAGAGAACCTCTATAGGGCAGGATAAGGCAATGAAAATGCTGGCAGTGTGAGGGTAGCTACTGTTTTTTCACTAACTTCTGGCACAAAAGAAGCACAGTTTATCCATGGTATTGAGCGTTTTACCGTGAACCCTCTGGGCTAGTTCAATCCTGGTTATTTTGCCATTTTATTTCTATATATAATGAGAGATGAACACATTCCTCCCAGAACTCCTCTGAAAATGTCAAATGCAAAGGTAAGGAATGGAAGAACTTTCCCAAGTCTGGTGCTTCTTCATTAAATCCAGCCATCCTTCTTTCTTTTTACCAACGACACCCATGAACACACCAAAACAATTTAATTAGAGCAAAAACAGAGTACCTCTCCATATGACATTCCTTGTCTAGACTATGTTGTTCTCATGTCTGACCACAGAAGCCTCTTACTCATCTAACATCCAACTCTCAGTTCTCCATCCATTCCTCCCATCCCGTCCACCACAGCCAGAGTTGACCACAAAGCATGATCATGTTACACCCTCCATTCATTTTCCTTTTGACTTTTTATTATACAGGAGACCTTTCCTCTCTCAGCACTTTGGATGCCCCCTACATAATTTCCCTTTCAGTTGCCAATATTTGAGTTAGTATCTTTCCATTCATGCAAGCTTTCCTCTCTCCTGCAGCTCATCTTTTGCTTTGGTCTTGTTTACTGTACCAGGAGCAGACATCTTCATTCTGCACCCTTTCAGGCAACTGTCTTTTGTTAACCTAGACCCATTTAAGACCCATCATAAAGTATTCAACTAATTCTCACTTCTGAGTAACTGTTAGTCAGCCAACACCAAGATTGGTGTAAATTATGAGGCTGTGTGGAGTGTGAAATACTGATTTTGGAAGAGGAAGTGGATTCTAAATTCCTCAAACTCCATTTCAGCTTTTTGGCAGCTACCTTGTGTCAAGGTAGACATGCTTTGTCTTTGGCAATTAAATTGCCACAGTTGACCCAGGGATAGGAACAAGCAGAGGTTTGGAGTAACTATTCTGTTAATTAATAAAGACCCCTCACTAGTAATCTGGGTATAAACATTTGCATGAAGCAGAAAATCACCTTGCACTGGTTCTCATGTTGTCTTTTTTATTGTTTTGTCTTTATTTGTATGTCATCCTGCTACATGTATTCATTGTTCCTGTTCTTAATTTCCTCTTGTTCACTTAATATCTCTACTAGATTGCTAGTAAATGAATTCAAGGGCGGCAGCTCCCTAAAAGTATATACTTCATAGCATCTGTTATGAAGGTAGATGCATATTTGATACGGAATAATTATTGGTGATGAGATACATTCTTAAAATAACTGAAAAATATGACATTTTATTAGCAATTGATAAGTTTAAGTAACCTTAATTGTTATCTCAATTGTTAGTTCACAAACAGGTGTTCTTATCTCAAAGCTGTTTCCTAGATAAGATTATAACATTATGGGGTTTACTTGATTAGAATGACTTTTTTTTTCTGTTCTGAATATCAAGATGACTTTCATGTTCTCACAAAACAAATAATTCACCATTGCTTAAAATCAAGATGTGCATTAATTTGTGCATGAAAGATAATCCCTTGATTGAAGAAAGGCTAATTGGGGTTAGCTTCAGTTAGTACAGAATCATGAAATAGCTTTGATAGATTTAGCATATGGATAAATCCCTTCTCCAAACTTCCCATGATGAAGACTATCTTTCAGTTGGATATCCTTTAAAGAATTTGATGCATAAAGAAAAAATCTTATCAGGCATAAAATGTTTGTCCATTTCCCCTTGATGTGAATAATGAATTCCCTATCCTATTAACAGAGGTTGAACTCATGTATACAAAAGAGATGGGGTTCCAACTTTTTTTTTTCCTTTCCTTTTGCCTGCTTCATTTTGGCTTTAAGGATAATAAAAACAAATTCAAATAGCTTGCTCACTGCAGACATCGTCTATCATCTATTCTTATGGCACTACTTGTGAATGAAACTCATTGAATAATAGACTTGTAATATTTGGTCACTTCATAGAAATTGTTTTTAAAATCTATTTACTTTCACCCTTACAAATAATACAATTTATTTTTGGAAGAGAATAATGGCAATTGAAATAATCATCATTTCTTCTTCTTCTTTTTTTTTAAAGATCTATTTAGCCTGAAATTAAATGTTTCATCTATAAAAAGGCTTCAGGTTGGAGACATCATGACTTGGAAATATAACTGTAAGACTCTCAAAACAGCATTTTAATTGTAAGGCATTTGAAAATTATAAGATGTTTGGAAAGCTGTTGGAGTAATATAGAAATGGGGTAATGAGAGTCAAAATTAAGATGGGGGCAGGAGGAGTTTAAAGGAAGGCATGAATGACCAAAAAAATTACCAAGCCAAATTGGTGAGAACTAATAATAAGGTAGGATACCTTTGTGGAGAGATAAAGGGAGAAGTCAAAGATGACTGAGATTTTAAGAATGAACAATGATAGTAATATAGCCGGAATGATCAAATAGGGCCCTGGTGTAGAGGTTTGTAAAAAGTTCAGTTTGAGGTAACACAGGGGGACATACTTAAGAGGAAATATGTAGTAGGAAATAGAGGTGAGACTGAGCAGGCATAATAAGGTGGGAAAGAAAATTAGGAAAGAAGGTTGCACACAAATTATAGGAGAAGAGAGTTTTAAGAAGGACAACATGACCAACAGGGTCAAATGCTCTAGTGAGGCAAAGAAAGATGAGGACTGAGATGCATCCACTAGATTCCGCATGAGAAATGGTGGTTGGCGGCCTTGGTAAGACCAGTTTTAGTAGAAGCAGAAACCAGACTACAATGGATTGAGCACTCAATAGGAAGTAAAGAAATGGAAGGGAGAAAAAAGAAAACAGTAGTTAGATGAAGCTGGAGACAGTTAATTTAAGATGGGAAAGACCTTGGCATACTTTTATATTATGTTAAAAGTAAATGATAAATAATAAATACATTTATGGAGTGGTTATTAGGTTCCTGGATGAAGAAATGGCAGCTCAGAGAAGTTAAGCAATTTGTTCCAGGTCGTAGAGCTAGGAGGGGAAGGGGCAGGAATTTGAATCTATGTCCCATTTACCATGGCTCATGCTCTTAACCACCGTACACGATGATGATGACAATGATAAGGGAGGGGCTCTTACACTGACTTCCAGCTAATGAAATGAACATTAGGTATATACAACCTATAATTATTGGTGCCTTAGTTTTCTCACATTTGAAAGAGCTGCTTTATAATGGTAATGATTCATGAGCTGCATCACAGATGAGCTAAAAATAAAGGAATAGCTAAAAGTATCTTTTAAAAGATGTGAAGTGTTTTGTGTGTATAAAATTCTATTCTGTGTTTTAAACCTTTTTCAAGTTCTAAGTAAAAGTTACTAATAAATTACACCTAGAATGTGTAACCTTTCCTTCTGAAACGTGCTATGCTGCCTTTCTGCTTGTGATGGTGGATGTTAAAATTACCTGCATCTTACATCAGCCATCTGTTTTAGTCTGGAAGTAACACAGACGAAGAGCAAGTGGGCTCAGCCTTGGCTCCCATTGGGAAGAATGATTATATTCTTGCAGTTTTTCATTTCAGAAAACGGAAAATGTCTTATTTAAACACACTATGGTATTCAACCCAGCTTGTGGAAAATGCTGACAAGCAGTTTCTGTGATATTTTGATAAACACTGCAATGATATGTAGGTGAGAAAAATGGCTCAAGGGAAAGGAAATTAATGACGGCTGGGAAGAAGCCAGCTGTATGATTATGTGTGTACAAGATCAGTTTTTAGAAAAATGTTTTTATTTTTCCTACCAGTGTCTTCAGTTGTCAAATATTAAAAAATAGAAATATGTCCAAAATAAAATTGGCCTGTGGGAAAGACAGCAGTCAAGGTTATCAAAACATTAGAAAACACCGAGTTATCCCACCCACTCCCAGCACCTGTGAGAAACTGCAAAATGATGATAATGCATATGTTGCCAATGGGGCCATCTGTTCGAACTACTGCTGGCCTGGTCAGTGTTTGGAATGGAGACACCTGTCAGATAAATTCATGTGTTGTGGTTGCCTAGTTGTTGGTGTTTTGGCAGGTCATTCTCTTGTCTTTGAACCAAAATGAAACAAATGTTTTGGCATCAGGAAGCCTGCATATTCCCTCCAGTGGAATATGGAAGTGTGGTTTGGTTCCCTCACTGTGGTGGGCAATCCTGTAGCACTTAATACAAACATCAGAGCATAAAAAAACTGAGACATGTTCTCTATACCCTTGCTATCTCCAATTATCTCTGCTTGACTTGTAAAACATAAGAGGGAAGAAAGAGTAGCAATATAATTAAGGTAGCTAATACTTATTTCTATTGGGCATTGTGTTAAGCACGTTGTGTCTGTTAGTGTAATTATCCTATTTAAAATACTTTGAAAGAGTCATCATTCATGTGGAAATTCAAACTAGGAAAATTTGAGTTACTTACCCAAAATCATGTAGGTAATAAACTGAGATTAGAATCTGGATCTCTCTCTAACTGTAGAGCTCAGCCTCTTAACTATCAAGTTATACTGCTCTATACCTCTGAAGAGGATGTGATTAATCATATTTTGCAGATCATGTCTATTATCCTTGCCTTGATGAACACTAGGGCCTCAGCCCAAGGTTCACTGTGTTCACTGTATTAGTAAAAGCCTGAGTTTTGACTTGCCTCCAGGGTTAGTGTTTGAAAATTGACCAAGAGTAAAGTCAACTTCTGATCATCTGCCTACCTGTCGGGAAAGATGTAACTTACAGAAAATTGATGTGGGTTTGGTCTGCAGTCAGAAGCATAGATTCTGCTGGAGACAAACATTGGGACAGATATTTTTAAAAGGACCTTGGAAATCTACCTTTCTTGGAGACAGGAAAATAAATTCAATACTATTTGTCTATTGAATTTTAGTGTTTTAATGTCACACCCCCGTCCTGGGCACAAATGATTGTGTAATTTTGATATACCTGTTAGAGCTCAAATTTTTGAAGCAGGACATTTTGTCCTGCATTTCCATCAGTACTCTAGAGCCTGCAGTTGGAGGAGTCAGTGCCTCAGGTGGGAGTCTCTAGTGGACTCCACCCACCCTTATTTTTAGAGTAGACAGTGACTGATCTATCACTTTACTGGATGAGTTATTTTTCAGGAGCACTTCTGAGATATATGTACCTGGAAGTTGGGAGAAGAGGGTAAGCACCAACAATTGGCAAATATCCAACCATTTGATAAGTATTTACCAAAGTAGACACCAAAGATACAATATGGATAAGTCACAGTCCTAGACTGAGGGTAAACTGCAACCGGCTGTGCAAAGATCAGAGTAAGAACAGATGCGAAGGGAGCATGTAAGAGGGGCAAAGTTTCTTCTTAGCTAAGACATGACAGGTGCTTAACCGTGGGTATGAAATTGAGGGGTCAGGAAAGAGAGAGATGTTCCAGAAAGAGGCAACAGCATGTGGCAAGGCCCGGAGGACAGGAGAGGATGCTGTAGTTTTGAGTCACTGGAAGAAGGATAACATGGCTGGAGAGGAGATGGAAGATGAGATCCTGAGAAGGAAGCTGGAGTCAGATTTTGAAGGGTCTTTTGGACCATACTAGGGAGTTGGAACCTGAGGGTATTTCAGCAGGGAAGGCACATGACCAATTTGCACTTTAGGAAGATAACTCGGGCACAGGGTATGGAGAATTGAGTAGAGAAGGTTGGGCATGGAGGAGGGAGACTCTTGACGGTAGTGGTGAATGGAAATGAGAAGGGCTGAGCAAGGTGGTGATGGAGGGAATGGAGAGAAGCACATATACTGCAGAAGTATTGGAGAAATAAAACCTACAAGTTTGGAAGTGGGAGTCGAGGGAAAAGAGATAGGTCGAAGATAATGCTTGGGTTTCTGGTCTGAGTATAAGGTGATCATCTTCACTCTGACAAGGAAGAGCAATAAATTGAGTCCAGCATGTTGGGATATTCAAATGGAAGTGTCCAGTAGGCAACAATAAGGAGCTCAGGGAAATGTCTGTAGCTTTCCATAGATGACAGCTGAATCCACAGGAGTAGATGAGCTCAGCCTGCAGGGGAAAGGGAGAAGAGAGGTGTGCATTAAACCCTGAGGTGTACCAGTATTTGTAGGAGGGACAGAAGACGAATTTGCAAATGATCCTGAGAAGAGACGGGGAAGAGGAGACCCTGGGGAGAGGCTGTCCCAGAGGCCAAGGAAGAGAGCATTTCCAGAACGGTGAGGAAGTCAGCAGGTCAAAGTTGTGTGGAGAGATCAAGTGAAGTAAAGCCTAAAAAGTGTCAATAGGGGTTAGCAGCATAGAGGTTGTTGGTGACCTTGGATTAGATATTCTGTATCTAGAAAGCAGTAAGTTAAAGTAACATTTTATTTTTATTTTAAATTCTGAATATAGTGGTTTTTAACCTAGAGTATTTTTTTTAAGAGACAGAGTTTTACTCTGTCACCCAGACTAGAGTGCAGAGATCATAGCTCACTGCAACTTCAAACTCCAAGAAATCCTCCTACCTCAGCCTCCTGAATTGCTGGGACTATGGGTGCATGCTACCCTGTCCAGCTAATTGTTTTAAAAATTTTTGTAAAGACAGGGTCTTACTGTGTTGCCCAGGCTGGTCTTGAACTCCTGACCTCAAGCAGTCCTCCCGCCTCAACCTCCCAAGGTGCTGGGATTACAGGCATGAGCCACCGCACCCAGCTAGGTCTTTCTTTTTTAATAGCAGAAGTTTTGTCATGTGATTTGCTAATTTTTTCATATTTTGAATCAGAGTTTCTTTTTCAGTTAGCATTAAGCATCACATGGTGATTTCTGAAAAGAGCTCTCATTATTAAACTTTTAGATGGAGATTAGTAAGTCACATATTCAGACAGTGAAAATGAAATTAACCATTCATCCGGCTTTATCTTGTTAATGTTCACTGTTAATGTTCACTGTAATTATAATACAAAGTATTATTAATGTCAATAGAAGGTACAAGAGCAATAAAAGCTTAATGATAGTAATAACTTGATAGTATTTTGTTTGTACTTCTCTCTATATATAAGTATGAATAGAAGCTTATAGACCAATAAGTACTTTTAGAGGGACAGGAAGTAACTGTGATTAAAGAAAAAAGGTAATTTACATTCTTTTTGTTCAGTGCTTTCAACAATATAGTAAATCCTAAAATTAATGCTCCATATCTTTATCCTGTGTGAGCTTGCCCTTGTGTACAACCTTTCACAGACATATATATATAGAGGATGAAGCAACCATATATTTGGGGGGATACAAAAGATGTATTCTAACATTTCGTCTTAACTGAATCCCTTAATGAAATGCCTTTCATTCCATACTTTGTACAAGTTAATCCTAAAAAAAGTATCAGTAATGACCAATTGCTGGAGAAAGTGAAAGACAGAGACTAGAATCAGCAGTCCTTGAGGAGTACATAATCAAACAAAGAAATAGCCATCCTGCAACAAGAACGGTTATGGTTACTGTGGGAATTCATGTTGTTATGTTGTCTTTAGATTGCTTCTTCAAGAATGCTTGCAGGCAAGTGGCTTTTATGTGATGTGGTGTTGACTCTTGGGGGTTGTCTCTCACAGGTACTTAAAAGATGAATTATGTCCTGAGTCTCTTGAATCTCGTCAGAGTCATCTTACTCCAAGGAAATTTCATTCTCTTGAATCTTTTCAGAATCATCTCACTCAAAGGAAATTTCATTTAGCAGTTCCCGAGGTGATTTCCATTCATCAATTATGAAAGGAAGATCCAGGGTTTTGAGTTTTAACTGGTTGCAATCTTTGACATTTCCAAACTGTGCCTGGAAAAACATTCCTAGGTCTTGGGTATATTTTCCTTTGCCGTGGTCATTTAAGAAGTAAGTCATAGGTTTACATCCACTTTGTAGTTTTAATGGGGTATTTTAAGTTTGTTTAGATTGCAATTAATATCTAGCATCTTTTTGGGGTGATAATGCATTAATTCTCTATTAAGTATGCTTACAATCTGTATTTAATGTTTGAACAATATTTCAAGATGTGGTCTGCTAAGAACTGGAATTTGGAATTTTCTGCTCAAAATTATGTTCATTCACTGTGGTCAGGATGTAAATAATAAATGAGTATATGAATAATTAGCATTATATCTCATTGGCTTAATTTCTAATGATAGTAAAATGGATACAATATTTCTAATATGAACTCTATTAATAATATTTAAAGCCTCTGGTAGCTCTCCAGAAATACAGAAAGTTGAAACATATCAATGTGTAAATCAAACTGTAGATCAGGGATTGCCCTCCTTTCAAAGATGAAATGATACCACGTTAGTGAAACAGTGGTTGCTAAACCATTGTTTTGCTCTTCTTTTCTCTTCCCCTCAATTCTAGTCTATCCTTACTTTATACTTGAAACATAAAATAAAAATGTTTCCCACCGGAGTTCTTTGTGAACCTTTGCTGTTGCCAGCTCATTCCCTGCCGCCTCTCCTCTCCTTGCCTCTGTGGTCTGTGGCGAGCCAGCAAACAAAGCATGTCCCTGGGACAAATTGCTCTAAAGCCATAGATCTAAATATCTATGACTATTCTATGTTAATATGACAAGTAGAGCCTTTTGCTTTGGAAATAGTTCTTGGTGGTTAGAGATTGTGTGGAGCATGTGTTCTGTATATCACTAAAAATAGTTGGTGTGCTAAGTAGTAAAATACATATTTAGTGGTTATTATTTGTAATTTATAACTCCCCGCTTATGAAAACAGTCTGAGACTACTTACAATGTAAACATCGTTTACAAAGGGAACTCACAAACTAAAGAATGAGAAGAAACCACGTAGAAAATAGAAAGAGAGCTAGAGGTGCAACTTAATTACTTTAGTTGAATACTAAATTGAACTCTGAGGCATTTCCACTTTAGGCATAAGAGAGTACTGGCACTTGACTAGGTAACTCACCATAGTCAATCTTAAAACTGGACAAAATATATGTGGATGCTATTTTTACTTACTGTACTACAAGCAGTGTAATGGGGAATGCGAGCTTCATGATCGCCCCAGTTTTCTGCCTGGGGGCAGTTTCTTAACTGCAGAGAAGTGAAGTAGGGTCTCCAGGAAGAGCACAGTGTTCCTGCTGAGATGAGGAGGCAGAGACCAGAGTTTGGGCCAGGTGAACTGGCCATCCGTGGGATGGGGAGCCAGGAGGGAGCTGTTGAGAGGGAGGACTGCAGAAGTCTTTATGGAAATTGCTCATGAGTGTTTGATTGAGGGCTAAGCTGTACACATACAGGAAGAGACCACATGATGCTTTCCAGACTGTGGCTCCTGCAGGGTTGAGAACAGAATAGAGGTACTAGAAGGTGAATAGGGCTGGAAGACATTGAAGGTCTGGCCTTGCCAGAGTGAAGAGATCATATCAACACCTTGAAAACAGTCTGGGCACCCAGCTGAAATACCAAACAGACCAGAAAGGTCATGCCTTAGAAATAAGGACATGACTAAGAGTATGACCTTCTCTAAAACCACCAATCATTGACACATAATCTCAAGGATGACTGAATTTCGATGCTGAATCTTACCAAGTTAGAGGGAGTTGGGAAATTCGCCAGGCATTCTACAGATCTGTCCTGGCAAAGCTTTTATAAAGCAAGGCTTATATAGGTTTAAGAGGGTCAGCCAGGTAATTGAATTGCCTGCCCGAAAATAATCACATGTACCCTCTAATAAATTGGAACTTACCGATGGGCACACAGTACACAGAAGGAAGTAAAAGTCATTGGAAATCAAGCAGTGGGAGAAGGGAAGAGGAGGAGCAAAACTCTCCTAATGGGTACAGTGAGCACTATTTGAGAGATGGGCACATTTATAGCTATGACTCAAGCCATGTAATAAAAACATTTGTATCCTCTTAATATTTTGAAACTAAAAAACTCTTCAGGAAAAAAAGGAACAGAAACCAGATTCTCTACACTGTATTATCAACAATGTATATATGGAAATAAACAGGAAAACAGGACCCATGATCAAGGAAAAAAAACAAAAAAGAATTCAATAGAAACCAGTCCTGAGATGGCCCAGATGTTGGATTTAACAAAGACTTTAAAGCAGCCATTTAAAAAAATGTACTAAGAACTAAAGCAAAATATGTTCAAAGCATTAAATGAAAACATGGTCTTAGTGAGTTTAGCATATATAGAGAGAGTGTTGAGAGAAATAGAAATAATAAAAGAACCAATCTCAAATAATAGAACTGAAAAGTATAATAACTGAAATGAGGAATTCATTGGCTAAGCTTAAGCACATATTAGAGGTGGTGGAAGAAAGAGTCAGTGAAGTTGAAGACAAATCAATAGGAATTATTCAATCTGCAGACCAAATAGGACAAAGTTTGCAGAAAAACTTCAGGAACTTGGGGGACAATATGAGATGGTCTGAAATATGAAAAATAGGATTTCCAGAAGGAGAAAAGAATACACAATATTTGAAAAAATAATGGCCAAAGGCCAGGTGCGGTGGCTCACGCCTGCAATCCTAGCACTCTGGGAGGCCGAGGCAGGCGGATCGCTCAAGGTCAGGGTTTCGAAACCAACTTGAGCAAGAGCGAGACCCCGTCTCTACTAATAATAGAAAGAAATTAATTGGCCAATTAAATATATATAGAAAAAATTAGCCGAGCATGGTGGCACATGTCTGTAGTCCCAGCTACTCGGGAGGCTGAGGCAGAAGGATCGCTTGGGCCCAGGAGTTTGAGGTTGCTGTGAGCCAGGCTGATGCCACAGCACTCTAGCCCAGGCAACACAGTGAGACTCTGTCTCAAAAAAAAATAATAATAATGGCCAGAAATTCCCCAAATTTGATGAAAATCATTAATTTACAGATTCAAGAAGTTCAGTAAGTGACAAATAGTATAAATACAAATTTGTAACTAGGCACATTGTAGTCAGCTAGAAATCAAAGATAAAAGGAACATATTTAAAGCAGCCAGAGGAAAAATGACACCTTCTACACAGGTAAAAGTGACTGCTTACATCTTATCAGCAATAATGTATAATAAATTGAATTACATTAGTGATGCCTTAATGGCATCATTAAATTTCTAAAAGGAAAAATAAAAAACCTGTAAGCCCAGAATTCTACATCCAGCAAAAATATCCTCAAAATAAAATTTTAAAAGATATTTTCAGTTAAATGAAAGCTGAAAAAATTCATTGTCACTAGATCTGTACTGTAGGAGATTCTAAAAGACATTATTCTCGTACTCTGGTTTCTCTTCAGATTATGTATTATAAATCTTTCATCTTTTACTAAAAGACATTATTCTTATTACAGGGAAATAATAGGAGGAGGAATCCTGGATCTATGTATAGTAAAGAAGGTATAAAGAAGAGCACTGAAAATTGTGTATAAATGGGTGAATATAAAGTATGGTGGGTTTTTTCTCCTTGTAATTTCCTAAAAGAAAAGAAAGAAGGAAAAACAATGACATTAAAATGTGAGGTTTAAAATGCCCATTTATTGTGCCACTTCACAGCTGACCCTTTACACATCCTTCTTCACACTTCCAGCTTCTTACTTTACAATTTTATACTTCACATTATATACTTCACAAAATTTGTAAGGTTACTATTAATACTTGCCCCAAACCTTGGCATAGAAGGGACAATTAAAAAGTGGTGAATTTACATGTAACCATATCAATAATTGCATTAAATATAAGAACATTAAACACTCCAACTAAAAAAGCAGATATCATCAGACTGGATATAAAAATCAAGATCCACAAAATCTTGTCACAAGAAGTACAGTTTAAATAGAAATTTAAATGCAATTTAAATACAAAGAGGTAGAAAGTAAAAGGTAAAAAGATATACCATGCAAACAATATGCATAAAAAGTGGGTATGGCTATGTTAATATGAGACAAAATATCAAGACAAAGATTATTATGAAAGATAAAGAGGAAAATTTATTGAATATAAAAGATGCAATTCAGTAAGTTATAATGATCCTAAATAACATATGTATGTTCCATTTAACAGTCTCAAAATTCATGAAGCAAAACCTGAAAGAACTAGGGAGAAATAGACAAAGCCAAAATCATAGTTGAAGATTTTTAATTTAACTCTTGAATTCCATAGTGTACCAGGCAAGCAAAGAAACATAATTTTTATTGTTATTTAGTTCTATCTGATTAGTAAAGGGTGATCTGGATGGACAGACTTTCTCTAGCACTAAATTCTGGGAGGGATTTATGGCAAAGGAAAATTTCTTAGTAGATTAAGATTCTGAAAATGATGTAAAAATCTTGAAATGGAATTTCTTCTACATTTTCTATAAAATAAAATTTAATAAAATATACTTAATTCATTTATCTATGGAGGTAGGTTTTGAAAACATTATTTTGCCTTTTAAGTCTATTTATCTCAATGCAGAAATAGAGTTTGGGAAGCCTACAAATATTTAACATGGCCCTTAGAAGCTTTCTTTTGATATCCAATGGTTCAACCAAACGTTTAACTTGGTGAGTTTGAAGCTGAATTTTCAAATTGGACCTGATATCCTATTTTACTGATTGAAAAGAGATCCATGAGTTTAAGGTTACAGAGATGCAGATGGCATTTCATGATAAAAATGCAGACACTCTCTCTATGTTTGTGTCCATGTGGAGCACCATCGCCCTTATGCATGGAGGTGGCCTTAGGGGTGCCTTTGGGTAGGGCCAAATTTTTTCTCAAAATAGAGCTTTGAATTTTGTCAAGCACTTGGACGGAGCAGGAGGGCACTTGGCGCCAGGAGGAAAAAAGGCTTTGAAAAGCGAGGTGGAAGGACAGAGTGGACGGATTTGGCTGACTTCACAGTGTTGCCTGGGGTCTACTCTGGTTTGGAATATGAATTAGGCGGTCTGTGATTGGTACACATTGTTTTATCACAAAAAGAAAATTGGTGGTTTTTTTCCTGTCTTGCTATTGTGTAAAATGAAATAAAGAGTATATCCACTTGTGTGATTACTAAACATTATAACCTCCTGCGGTCAAGGAGAGATTAAGTTTCAGGATGGCACAGAGGAAAATAAGCCAAATCAGGAGGAGCACCAAAGATTTTTTAAATAGCATATTCAAAGGTAAGAATTCTGACCCAGATATTAAATTAGATACTTCAGTTGAAGAAATACTGATTTTTCTTCTAGAAAATATTTCCAGCTATTCCCAGGTAAATTTTTTTCCTTTTCTTATTTAAGTTTAATAGGCAGCTTAGTGACTTTGCTCTAGCACATTTTAAATAGTTTTTAATATATATAACGAAACAAGAAGTATCACAGAATCTTCTTTGACATAATATTTTTATGCCCAAAAGACCCATAATAATGTGTGTGTTTTTATTTTTTAGTAAGGCAGTATAATGAACTAATCTTCATCTTAAGGTTAGATATTTTGGGGGACTGTTGTCAAACTGGGAAATATAAATTGTCTAGTTTATCAAGTTTCCTTTTTATTTTTTTATTTTTTTTATTTTTTATTTTTTGAGTTTCTCTTTTTAAATGAAGGTACTATCTCTTGATTTGAATGCACTGTATGTAGCATAAGAGTACATAAAAAAATTTTATTTTGTAACAAGATCCACACAAAAATGTTTGGTTACATTGCTTCAGGTAAATATTAAATGTCATTTATTCAGCTGTTGCAAAACTTATACAACATCTATTCAGTTATGGTTGTGGGTTAGAAGCAATCTAATTGCAGTCTTGCCAGTTATACTTTTGGTTAGCATTGCTTAATTTTGAACTATACAACTGTATTTTACCTGTCCCCTGATTTTGTTTAATACATGAACCATATATGACAGTAAGTAGATATTTAGCTGATGATTCTTTCTCTAATGAATGAATGAACACAGCACCATCTAGTTCTATGTCTCTAACGTGTGTGTGTGTGTCAAGAGTAGAGGAGGCGGTGCAGACGTCACAGAGGGCAGACAAGATGATCCACTGGACAATATAAGGAAAATGTTAGAACTTCAACTTATATATTGTTTTATCATTATTTTATGATTTCTAATTTGGATCTTTTTTTATAACATGCATAATATAATAGTACAGGAGTGAGTACATTGTTTTATAAAATAGAGACACGTATACTGGTATACATGTTATAAAAATATCTTGCTGATAGGGATGCCTGATGGGTGATCTTCATTATAACACCTATCCTTTTGGCTTAAGTTATGAAAATAAGAGAAAAATAACTACTTTGTAAATTATTTATTTTGGTTACCTAAGTGATTTACTGGACTCTAAATGATTTCAGGAGTATAATCACAAATGTCTAGTTTTTAAAAAATGTGAAGAATTGTATAATTAATACATTGGGTTAGTAAAGCTGTCTCCATCCCTAAAGAGAAGCCGTCTCACACTTGCTGTCAAACATGCCCTAAAGCAAGTCCTAAAACTGCACTTTAACTTGCTTTGGCAAAGCAACCACAGAAGCAAAGCAAATCTGTTTTGATATGTTTTTCTTAACTTTAACCTGAGTTTTTGTTGTTTTTGTTTAAACTGTAGTGCTTTTTTGTTTATGGTGAAATAATACTCATTGCTTGCTTCTAGTAATAGGCTAAGAAGTTAATCACATATCCAGGACAAACGCCAAGATGGAAACTGATATTTTTAAATAATAATTCTTGTATTTGTTATGCGTTTTTAGTTTACAAAATATTTTAACTGACATTATTCCATTATTCCATTTGATCCATATAACATACTGTTAATAAAAGATTGGTAATAGTAACCTCATTTTGGAGATAAAGACACTGAAATCAAGTGATTTGGTACATTGACCAAGGTTCTGTGGCTTTCACACAGTAGATGTAGGTGTTAAATCAGAGTGTCTTGACTCTGAGTTCAGAGTTTTCCACACTTTGCCTTTCAAAATAAACACTTCTCAGTACTATGTTGAATAGAAGCGGTGAGAATGGGCATCCATGCCTTTTTCCTGATCTTAGAAGAAGAGCTTTCTGTTTTTTATTGTTGAGTATGATGTTAACTGTAGGCTTTTTATATATTGCCTTTATTGCATTGAGGTACATTCCTTCTATGCTTAGTTTGCTGAGAGTCTTTATCATGAGAGAGTGTTGAATTTTTTCATATGCATTTTCTGAATCTATTGTTATGATCATTGATTTTTATCCTTCATTCTGTTAATGTGGTATATTACATTAATTGATTTGTGTCTGTTGAACCATCCTTGTATTCTGGGAAGAAATCCCACTTGGTCATGGTATATGAGCCTTTTAATGTGCTATTGAATTCCATTTGCTAATTTTTGTTTGAGAATTGTTGCATCAGTGTTCATTACGAATATTGGCCTGTAGTTTTCTATTAGTATAATGCCTTTGTCTGGCTTTGGTATCAGAGTTGTGCTGGTCTCATAAAATAAGTTTGGAAGTAGTCCCTCTTCTTCTATTTTTGGGAAGAGTTTAAGGATTGGTATTAGTTCTTTTTAATGTCTGGTAGAGTTCACAGTGAAGCCTTCTGGTCCTGGGCTTTTCTTTGTTGTGAGCTTTTTGATTGCTGGTTTAATTTCCTTATTAACTATTGGGCTGTTCAAGTTTTCTGTGTCTTCATGATTCAGTCTTGGTAGCTTGTAGGTTTCTAGGAATTTATTTCTTGTGGATTATCCAATTTGTTGGTGCCTAATTGCTTGTAAAAGTCTCTTATCCTACTTATTTCTGCGACATCAGTTGTAATATCTTTTATTTCATTTGTAATTTTTTGAGTCTTTTATTTTTCACAGTTAGTCCAGCTAAGAGTTTGTCAATTTTACTTATTTTTTAAAAAGCAAAACAATTAGTTGTGTTGATTTTTTTCCCTATTGTTTATTCTCTACTTCTGCTCTAATCTTTTTACTTCTTACCTTCTGCTAACTTTGGACTTAGTTCCTTCTTTTTCTGGTTCCTTAAGGTGCAAAGTTAAGTTGTTTATTTAAGGAAATTCTGTCATATGGGTGAACCTGGAGGACATGCTGCTAAGTGAAATAAACCAGTCACAGAAAGACAAATGCTGCATGATTCCATTACATGAGGTATCTAAAAAAGTCATGCTAATAGAAGCAGAGAATAGAATGGTGGTTGCCAGGGACTGGGGACAGAGGGGAAGGGGAATTGCTATTCAATGTATATGAAGTTTCAGTTATACATGATGAGTAAGTTCTAGAGTTCTGCTACACAGAATTATATAACCTGTAGTTAACTATACTCCCCATTTCTTAAAACTTTGTTAGAGTGTAAATTTCGTGTTAAATGTTCTTACCACAATTTAAAAAACACACTTTTTATTAAATTTTTCATGATACCACATACATATGGGCCTGAGATGACACAAGCTTTGTTACCTTGGGCTAGTCACTTAGAATTGTATTATCCTGGATAGAGCTGGAACTCATTCTACTAAGTGAAGTATCACAAGAATGGAAAAACAAGCACCACATGGACTCACCATCAAATTGATTTTAACTGATCAACTGAAATGCAAATATAATAGTAACATTCATCACATGTCGGGCAGATGGGAGGGGGTGGAGGGGATGGGTATATACTCATTTAATGAGTGCAGTGTGCACCGTCTGGGGGATGGACACTCTTGAAGCTCTGACTTGGGTGGGGCAAAGGCAATATACATAACCTAAACTTAAACATTTGTACCCTCATAATATGCTGAAATAAAAAAATTTAAAAAAGAATTGTACTGTATATGAGGGCTGTCCAGAAAGTAATAATTTTCATAATTTTTCGTATTACATGAAAAGAAGAATAAAAAGTAAATGATATGAGTGATTCCACCCAATTTACCATCCAAAGAGCACACACCTCTGAGGGAAGGTAAAAACTGAGAGGTGAATCTACTTTTCCTTCAGTTTGCCTGAGTTCTTGCATGGCTCCAATAGTGTGAACATCCCCTGAGCTGAATGGAACTTTATTGTTTAAAGATTCATATATTTTGTACAACATGTTACCTTCCTGCAAGCCAACTACCTCATCTGGTGCTCAGCCAACAAAACAGTGATTTCTTCCAGTGCTGAGAGACTTACAGGATTTTTAAAAGGAAAAATATTGATTACAAGTGATTTTACCTTATGTGAAATTTAAGATGTGATTCTGCCATACGGTGTTGGAGTGATACTTTCACATCTGTAGAATGGGGCTAATAATGTCCATTTCACCAATCTTGGAGGAGAGTCAAGTGAGGAAATGTACAGGAAAGCACCTTGAAAAAAATCACTGTACAAATATAAGATATAAGTATTGAATGGTCTATTTAGTCTAATTTCACTGGGCAAAGTCGATGCCACCCTCTGTATTCCACAGTGCAGCTGGGGTCCTCTGGATGCCCCTACTTTAAGCCCCATTCTATAGCTTTTTAAAATAAAACTCTTCCTCAAAACCCCAAGGGTTAGTGTCCCATGAAGATGTGACTAAGAACAGTGATATGAGGCCATTGAAGGAACTGCTCTCATTGCAGGGATGCAGGATTTTTGGAAGAGCAACCTGGGCCTTGGAGGCCTCAGTTCCAGTCCCCGTGCTCTTGCAGTAATGATTTCTGTGCCTTTGGACAAATCACTTCACCCTTCTGGGCCCAAGTTTTCTCACCTGTAAGAGGAGGAGATTAAGTCAGATGCATCCAGGGGCCCCTTCTATAGCTCTAACATTCTATGGTTCTTTCATCTGCTGCATGTGTCAAAATTGTCTTTGGGGTAGACATTATAATGATCATAATTATTCCTTTTGCTTTGATGCTTTGTGTTTTATCCTCTTAGATTCATAGTTTTCAGTCTGTTTTGCTGGGCTTTATTATTTGAATAGTAGATGACTATGTTCTTAAATCTTTCCTTCTTTGTACCCTGAGTGTTTGGCCTGCTCTCAGCTCTCCAGCTGCCTGGCTGTCTTCTGACCTCCAGTAACTGTTGATATGAACTTGAATAGATGTTCATTCTTGAATGGGTGGCCCTCTCTAAGTAAATCCTTATATTCCTCTATTGGGAGAAAAGCCATGCCCATTCTCTAATTTCCTGCCTGTTTTGGAACACATTGAGTGTTTTTACCATCCTTTAAACCATTTGCTCCTGTATCTCAACTGCTGGAAGAAAACATCCTGGCTGCAGATGCATGTGCAAGGTTTAGGTTGCTGTTCATTCTTCTTTTTCTGTTTCAGCACTCCTGCCCTCTTCTGCCTTTCAGCCTGAACCTTTCACCCTTGGACTCTTTTTTAGGAATCATCACATACGTTTGCCTTTTTTAAAAAAATTTAATTTTCTTTTTGCCGACTCTCATCAGCTAAGTTTGACTTGAGATGAAGAGTTTGTGGAGTGGAATTTAAATTATTTATTTCAGTAGAAATGTAGTGAGGACCCAACATGCGCCATGCCCTGAAGATGAAAATGGGCCATAAGTTAGAGAATTTTGAAAGGTAGAAACATTAAAGAAGGAATGGGGAAAAAATAAGAGAAAGAGGCATGAGAGTGAAGATAACAGAGAGATTGGGGAATGGGGCGCAGACAGAGAGAGAGAGAGAGAGTCAGAAGATGGATAGGTGGATGAATAGATAGATAGATAGATGAATAAATGGAGGGGACCAGTACCACGAGAGAATGGCCAATATCAAAATTAGTTTCCAGCTCTCACTGCCTTTTATACACCTGAAGACTATGAACATGTATCAACTGCAATCACACACAAATACTCAGATAATGCTGCAATATTTCAAATTTACTGACAAGCCAACCACTTTCAGATCCATATACCAAAAGGTCAGCCATTCTGTACGACCCAAATAATCTTAGCTTTTTCCTTCTTTAGTTAGAAAATTTATGCCGTTTTATTCCACCCTGCTTCTTGGATTTTCTGCATCTTGACCTTATCCAAGAGGGACTGGAGTTATGGCCAGAGTGAGCTGTAGTTCACGGGCAGCAGCTGAATTAATTCATCAATCCTCCACTAGTAAAGTCTAAACTTTATTTTTGCATACCTCCATGTTTTTATTTTTAATCTCTTCCTCTCCTCTGTTTCTTTTCGGCTTATAAACACGCTCAAAAATTCAAAACCAAAACGTAAACCCTGTGCTTGATCTTACCTCACCCACAAACTATCGTCATACCTCCCAGCTTTCCTTTATTGCCGAACTTCACGTAAAAACACTGCACTTACTGATTCTACTTCCTCACTAATTCACTGCTTAATACATTATATAAAGGTTTCTTTTTGCACACTGCACTATTGATTTTACGTTCAAAAAAGTCAGCAGTGGCATTCTATTAGCCAAATCTAATGACCTGTTTTTAATTTCTCATCCTTCCTGGTCTCTTAGCAGTTTTTGACACTGTTGGCCTCTTTCTATATGTGGAACTGGTCTTTTTGCTTTGGAACATAAACACGTTTTTTCTGTCGGGGAGTAGGAGTTTCTGTGACTCTACATGGTCAGTCTTACTACAGCAACTATATGTTACCTAAAATATAGTCAGTCAGAGTGCCACTCACTAAAAAAATACCTGTTGCTGAGACATCTGAAACATCATTTGTTTCCAAATATTGTGTTTTTTGGCATTGGCTCTGTCAACCTCCAGTTCTGTTAAAGTCTCACCCCTTCCCTCCCCATCCCTGGACTGGAAATAATGCAGTAATTTATTTGTTGCATTCCTTCCTAAATGTGAACCCCAAGAGCCTGTCAGCAGACCAGGGATTTGAGACCATTTTTTTTAAATTTGGATAATATTTGCAGTTGCTTGAGAGGAGAGAGTTCCCAGATAATTGAAAGCATATTTTAACACCAACCTTATACACCTTCCATCATAAATGTGGACATCAGAAAAAATATGCCATTGTTTAGGAAGTCCCTCCTCACTTTATGCAAAAGGAGAAGAGAATATCTTCTACTCTTACATGACTCTAGCATTTATAAGTTAGCCCTTTTCTTCTGTCTTATTCTTTAATATTTGTAAATCTCCTCAATTAGGATATAAGATCTTTCTTATGATCTTTGCATTTTATGTCTGTATTCTTGATATTACCGTTCACAATGCTAAACACATAATAGAATTATCTTCGGGTGTTATGAAATTTTCATAGCACAGTCATGCTGTTGGTTCATTTGAAGAAGTTGACAAGCAGTCATAAACCATTTTATCTTTCCAATAATAATAATTAAAATAACCATTACATTTTAGGTTTTTTATAAAATATAGATACCAATATAAGAGTCGAGACCCAGTGTTGGTACTTTCTACATTTTCACTTTTGAAAGGAATTTGTTTAGAAATTAGAGGAAAGATGGACATCAGGGAACTTTTGGGGGCGATGCATATACTCTAAAATTGGGTCATGGTGATGGTTGCATGACTCTGTAAAATTATTGAGAATTGTGCACTTAAAATGGATAAATTTTATGGCATGTAAATTATATTTCAATAAAGCTATTTAAAAAGAGAGAAGAGATACGAACAAAAGAAATTTTGAATTTGTATATATACCTCTCATGTATTGCCCCTGAGCCTTTTATTCTACTTGCTCTACCTGGTATGTCACAGCTGTTAAATTTAATTCAGTACTTGTTCTTTAATATTTGTAGGAAACTGATCAATAGTAATGTATATGGATATTCCTCATTCCTTTTTTATAGCTGCATAGTACTTCGTGGTGTGTACCATATTCATTCACCAATACTAAATTAATTTTCTTTTGGGTTGTTTCTAGCTTTTTAATGTTTTTTTTTCTGTATATAAATATTGCTGTAAAGCAGTAGTTATCAACTTTTAACATCAAGACAGATTCCTGACCCTTACTTCCTCAACTTCTGATTCAGTGGATCTTTATTCAACATTATTATGTTGAATTGATTTGTTTGTCCAAGTGTCAATATTGTGTGTGTGTGTGTTTAAGCTTTATTTTGAAAAATTTAATCACATGAATTGTGACATGATAGCAACGAGCCCTTGTGCCCATCACCTGGTTTCAACAGTCAGCCACTCAGAGCCAGCTTTGTTTTATCTGCATCCCCATTCACTTTCCCTTCCTCTACTGGATTGTTTTGGAGCAAATCTTAGCCTTGAATTTTGTGGTCTTGATCAAATCACTTAATCTTGCTAGGTGTGAGTTGCCTTCTCCATAACATGAGAATGCTCATGCCTGTTTCTGGTACTGTGCTGGTGAATGTTTAAGAATCAGCTCTTTGGGAGAAAAATGAGCCCTGGTTTGTAGTGTCTTCTGATTTCTGTGGTTAAACACTCTCGCCATGGCCAATTTGAAGCTACCAGTGTGTTGCCACTGAATTCAGAGTTGGGAAGGGATGAGTACTGTCAGCTTTCTCTAACCAGTATGAGCCCGCTCTGCCATGCCACTGCTGCTATTTCACAGGTCAGTAGTGAGGATTTTTTGAGAAGTTCATGTTATAGAGTAAAGCATTGATAAATGGTATATCTTACTGTTTTTATTATTTTTATCCTAATGAAACTCCTTCCTCATTTGAGAGAGCTCTTTGACAAGTTCTTCCTCATTATGTGTTTTCCTGCATCTAAACATTGAGTGTTTCAGTACTATCAAAGGACCCATAAAGCAATGCGATCCCATTTACTGCCTTACTCCATGTGATAATTGGCTTGCTACACATTATAATTAAAATAAAAACTTAATACCTTGATCCCTCGGAGAATATAGTAAAGAAGTGTTAATGTATATGCCTCACAGAATTCGTGATGATATGATGAATATTAAGTGTTTTGAGAATTGAGTATAAAGTTATTCTGGAAGGTTTTTTTTAGTCTTGTCATCATTAATTACCAACTGCTATTGATAGAAACAGCTGGGGAATATTAAAAATTTCCATTTATAGTTGTGATGTAATGAACAACGTATGTCTGATTCAGTTTATCGTGGCTAGGCCTGCCTGGTTAAAGCCAATAAAACAAGTAATTGTACTAATGCCTTTAGAGGATAGGGCTTAATGGTTTACTTACATGGAATTGACATTTCGTGCATGAGGATTTGAGGAATGTTAATTGTTGTCATTGTGCACATTTAAAAACAAATTGAAGCAGTGTTGGTGTCTCACATTGGATATCTTCTCTTCTCTGTGTAATCTTTCTCAGTAATGTCAAATCAGACAAATCCCAAAACCCCTGTCACTCTGTTATGTGCTCCATTTACTCACATTTTTTAAAAACTTGCTAAAAATTTGATATAAAAACAAAGCTAGGCATAGATCTCTAGGTCTCGTGAAGAAAAGTTCAAATGCCATAAAATTGTTTCACCATGGGGTGTGAAATGATATCGGATACACCTTGTGCCATGTTGTTAAAAATCCAATTAGTATTTTATTTACATTATATTTAATCTAACATGTGTAAGATTAAATATGAGATCTTTAAAGATACCAAATGTGCCGAACATTATTATGGTGAAACTGAAGTGGTAATTTTTTGAGTGGTATTAATGTCAGAGTCATGCACACACTTGAAAAGTGCACGAAACATGCATTGTTCTCCCATTAAAGCAAATCTTATAATTTCTGTAATCTTCTCTACTTCTTTCTCCCCATTTACCTGACTAGTTTATTTTTACCCCTTCAGTTTTAAAGCTAAAAAAGAACAAGTATTTGCTACATTCTCCAATGACTGCCCATAGTAATGAGGAATTGAAAATATGGAATTGAGGTTTTTTACCTCCAGTTTTCTACTTTCTCTGTCCTCTAGGCAAGCCATGCTCCTATCATCATTATGTGTAATAAAATGTATAGGGATTTTTTTCTGTAGATCTAGCATTCATTCCTAGGGCCAGCTAGATATAATAGGATCAATTAATTAGTAAATAAAATTCGCATCACATTGTCAATGTTTGTTGTAACAATACAAGCTGTGGAGCACCATGACTACGTTGTGGGAGTGACTTTTGCATTCAAGCATGAGTAATCAAGGCAATGAAATGAGGTATAGTAATAGTATAGTAATGATTAGTGCCAGGGTTGGTGCAGGTCAGAGAGGCTCATGTGAATAAGCTAAATATAATATAATCATATACTATATTTTTTCAGTGATGTTTAAGACTTGTGATTATGTACTTACAACTGCAATAAAACAAGCAAACCCTCTATTACTTCCATGAAAATTATCTTATTTCTGAATATTTCTAACTCCTTGCCCCTATTACAAGCCATCTGAGTATTTGGCTCAGTTACTCAAATTTTATGATGTTATATTTGTTAGGAATACAACTATCATGTCAAAGGTGAACAGAGTACATTGAATTACAGCTGCTAACATTTAATGAGCACTTACTATGTGCCAGGTACTATTCTGAGAGTTTTGCTTATGTTGTTTAATCCTGCCAACACTACTAATATATAATACAATTATAATCCCATTTTGTAGATGAGGTAGTGGAAACCTAGAGAGTATAGAGTGTAACTAGGCCAAGGCTGCACTGCTATTAAGTGGCAGAGGTAGGATTTGAGCCAGGCTACCTAGTGCCGTCCCTGTTGTGCTCTACTGTTACACTGTACTGCACCCTATGGAGAATACTGAAAACAGGCTGGACATGATCTATATATTTTTCAATGCCATAGTTAACTTCAGGTGGCATAGAAGGGAATTTGAAGATTTCTAAAAAGACTATTGAAGAGGGAGGTTGTATGAGACATTATGATATTGTAAATGGGATAAAAACATCAGGGACAACATAGCTAGAGATAAATACAAAAAATTAAGCAAAAACCTCTTCAAAGCCTCAGGGATGTGTCTTTTTTGCTCCAACTCCTTCCCTGGTGACTTGTTTTCCTGGAGTAGAACAACTGATTAGCATATTTTATTTCTGTTGTTCATGCCAAGCCTGTTTACCACGACTGGATTTGCCTGATTGGCGGCGTTTAGTGCAGTGCCTGGCAGTTCTCTAAGGAGTGCTTAGACGTCAGCTGTAAATCATCTGCTCAGCCTCCCTGCCTGTGAACTCCGTACCTCCCACCTGGTGCACTGGGCACAAGCATCCACACACTCGCCATATGCAGGCAGAATCACGCTCAGCCTCTGGGGGCAACACTGCCAATTAGAAGGTGAATTCGCAGCTCTCTGAGCAGGCCCTTACGTGTGCAAATCCTGTTCCTTGTAATTGGAATTGTGTTCGCAAATCCCTGTACACCCAGGTGAGGTTGTATTACACCCCTGTATGTTGGATGGGAAAGAAAAGGCAATCTGTTTAAAAGAGACCAATTTAACTTACTCTAAAAACTGGACAGTATGGGTGAGCTCTGTGCAACCACAGTCCTTCATGGAATGTAACTGCAGTCATAGTCTTTCAATGGAGTGCTCTTTATTTCTTAAAAAAAAAAATTATAAAATCTACATTCTATGATAGCGTAAATAACGGTCTCTCCTTATATGCAGTCAGTCTTGAGAAAAAGATCTTGATGTCATCTTCTGTGACATCTCTATAAGGATCCATATTATTATAATGTAAGCCTAAATTCTGCTTGGCATGCAAGAAGGCAATATCAGCAGACAATAACATGTCGTGTGGGGTTGGGAAGTGTAGTTAATTGAGTTGGAAGGTAACCAGCTTGGATAGTTTTTACTAATAACTTTTGCTAGGTAAAATTACTTCCTCCTATTTAAAAGACTTTAAGTGACAAATTTAATGATCATCATACAATGAATGTTTGTTTATATGTCCTTTCAGAATTTACATTAGCTAGTGATTTTCAATATATATATATAAAAAAAAACTATGGGTAACAATGGGTTGCCTCTCTTTAAGGGAACATATTAATTTCAAAAGGTCTTGCTGACTCATGCGTACAATTTCCAATTGCAAAGTTAGAATTTTCTCTAGACATTTTTGTCGATATATTTCCTTTTTGATGTAAATTTCCCTCCGGCTGTTCATCCTTCTAATTAGCCACCCCACCCCCCCCCATTTTATGTGGGATTATATTCTATTATACCTTGTATTTTACAATTCAAACAACATTTAGAAAATGAGTTATTTTTATTTGATACCATCTTAATAAAGAATAGCCCTTCCACCTAACTCTGATTGACGGAACAGTATCCATGTTTTTGTTACTGAAAATATATTTTTTCGAGTGAGAAGGCTGCAGCTCCTTGTGTTCCTCTTTATTTCCTTGTAGGTTGAGTTGTGTCCCCTCGCTCCCCCCCAAAAAAAGGATATGTTGAAGTCCTAACCCCCAGTACCTCAGAATGAGAACTTATTTGAAAATAGGGTCATTGCAGATATAATTAGAGTTAAGTGGAGGTCATACTGGAGTAATGTGGGTTCCTCATCCAACATGACTGGTGTCGTCTCAGCATATTGGATACAGAGAGAATGCCACAGGGAGAATGTCATGTGAAAATGGAGGACTGGAGTGGTGCACCTCTCAGCCTAGGAATGCCTGGGACTACCAGAAGCTGGGAGGAAAGCTTGGAACAGATTCTCCCTCAGAGCTGTCAGAAGGAACTAACCCTGTTGACACCTTGATTTTGGACTTCTAGTCTCTGTAACTGTGAGACAATAAATTGCTGTTGCTTTAAGTCACCCACTTTGTGATATTTTGTTATGGCAAACTAATACAAGACATAAAGCAATGGATTCAAATCAAAAAGCTTTCTGTCTCCCTTCCTAACACTAGAATTCTGACCCTTCTCTTGCCTTGCCTGGTCTCTTGTCATAACATGCCAGGCACCGCCCTTGATGCTCTTTTGGTCTGCACCCATCCGTTTTACACACTGTTACCATTTTGTTATTTTTCTTCTGTGAACACAGATTTCCAGTTGTCACTCCCCATTGTGTCTGCAGCAGTATTCATTGTTTAGAGACACCTTTGATGGTCTCCCATTCTGGCCTCACTTGCCTTTCCAGCCCTTTTCCTCGCTGTGCCTCCTCTGTACACCACCGCATTTCAGCCACATCACACTTCTTAGTTCTCTGGATATGATCAGCACTTGATCAGCACCTCAAGCATGCTCTTCCTTTTGCAACATACCCTTACTTTGAGAGAAGTAGCTGGGATTATAGGCATCCAGCTAATTTTTCTATTTTTTTTTTTTGTAGTGATGGGGTCTCGCTCTTGCTCAGGCTGATCTGATTATCTTAACTGTACCTCCAGATCGCCTGACCTCAAAGAATTATCCCTAGCAAGGTTATCTCTAAATAACCTGTGACTGCTGCCATAAAGAAACAGCTCCAGGTAAAACTGTTTTATCAAATATTTTATTCTTGTTAAAATGAATATTCCCAAGGTCTTCAATCCCAATATCTTAAAGGCACAGTGACTTCTCCTCCCTTCTCCCAGCCTTGACCATTAGAGACCATATTGCTGCTGTCAACTGAGAATTGACCTGTTGCCCATTTAGTCTAGGACAGTGGTTCTCAACCTTTGTTTTTTTCATTATTGTCCCTCAAGAAAGCCTTTGTGGACATTTTGTCTAATTGTTCCCATGATATTTTATATAAGATATAATATTATGTAATTGAAGCCCTGGGTATATCTATTGACATTTTCAGGTGCAAACCACAGAATATAATCTAACTAATTGAAGGGATTTTTAGAGATATTATAGAGCTTCTCAGGGAGGGCTTGAGAAGTAAACTTTTTTTTTTTTTTTTTTTTTGAGACAGAATCTTACTGTGTTGCCTGGGCTAGAGTGCCGTGGCATCAGCCTGGCTCACAGCAACCTCAAACTCCTGAGCTCAAGCGATCCTTCTCTCTCAGCCTCCCGAGTAGCTGGGACTACAGGCACTGCACCACCATGTCTGGCTAATTTTTTAATATATATTTAGGTGGACAATTAATTTCTTTCTGTTATTAGTAGAGACGGGGGTCTCACTCTTGCTCAGGCTGCTTTCGAATTCCTGACTTTGAGCAATCCGCCTGCTTCGGCCTCCCAGAGGGCTAGAATTACAGGCGTGAGCCACCGCTTCCAGCCTTGAGAAGTAAACTTGAATGCTGTGCAGCAAAGAGCGATGTCCACCACACCATGGGACTGGACCAACATAAAAACAACAGCTGCTTCTGCCTGCTCCTAGACACCAACCATAGCTAGGCTGAAATAACAGAACCTTCATCTCAACTGTTCTCCCAAAATAAGAACCTTCCACTCCTTTGCTTGATAGAATATTTACCTCTAAGAACCTTCTGCTACTTCATTTGATAGGATATTGACCTCTTCATACTGGGTGCCCACCCCATACTGCACTCTTCTACATACCAGTCTCGTGAGAATGGGTCTGATGGGTGGAAACTAGGTTACATGCCTTCTCTCTAGAAAGGAGGGAAGTGTGAAAATTCTATTTTGGGAAAACTGTACTCACAACCTAGGAAACTATATAAAAATGTTGTGCAATCATGGATGGTATATGCCTATCACAGAGGGCAAGTTCAAAGTCTATAAAATTCTGGACTTCTTGATCCAAAAGTAGCTAAAATAACTGATGGTTTTAAAAGGCTATGGCCTTTTGGACTATTTTCATGAACCTATACATTGGGTTCCTCACCCCTTACCTTGAATGAACATTTTGCCACAGGAAAGATATTGCTTATCATAGTCAATCTACTTGATCAACAGTAGCAAAATCTCTCCATGCCCTTCCCGGAGAGCCTGACAGACTTCCCAAGGAGCCACATCAGTCAGAGGATGTGCCTATGCCCACATCCCAGATGGTGTGCTTCTGGAATAAATGGCAGAGATCCTTTTAAAATCAGCATTCCTGCTAAAGAATGAATGTAAATGAGTTAGAGTAATATTTATAATCTCAGATGAAGCAATGCTGTCTTGTCTGGGAGTCATTATTGACCACTTTCCCCACTCCAGTCAATCAATCATCAAGCATTCCTGATGTTATCCACAGATTTTTTCAACAATGCCCCCTCTTGCCCACCTTCCCCACTACTGCCTTATTGTAGGCTTTCATCATCTCCGTTATCTCCACTGCCAACAGCTCCTTAATTGGTCTAGTTCAGTTTTGCCTCCTCAGAAAAATTCTCAACACTGCTATCTTTCTAACATGTAAATGTGATTATAGCACTTAAATCCTTCAGTGGAACCCATACTTATAGAATTAGGCCTAAGTTGCTCAACATGACATTCTGTCCCCTGGCCAACTCTCTGGACTCATTTGTCACGACCCTTCTTCAAACTTTATACTCCATCAAGACCACACTGTATATAGTGGTATGTATACATCTCTGTTTTTGTTCTTGTTCCCTCTGCCTAGACCAGAGGTCAGCAAACTATGACCCACAGGTCAAATCTGGACCGTGACCTATATTTTACAACCCTTGAGCTAAGGATAGTTTTACATTTTGAAAAGTTGTAAAATACAAAGAAAAATATGCAACAGACACCTACCATATATAACCTGAAAAGCCTCAAATATTTACTACCTGGCCATTTACACAAAAAGTTTGTTGACCCCTGCCTGGCCTTAATTGCACTTTCTCCCTCTGGCTTGGCTAAACCCCTACTTATCAATTAATATACATATGAGATCATAAATCATCCCTTCCAAGAAACTTTCCTACACAGCTCCTTCCTGTACTCAAGATTAACGTTAGGCACATCTCCATGCTATTCACTAATACCTAGTGAATAGTTCTGTCAGTGAACCTACTTACCCATTCATTGCATTATGGAGAGTTGTCTTCCCATTTAGACTGTTAGGTGTTTGTTATGAATTTTTCTATCCACAAAAGCTATCATAGGCATGTAACAAATGTTTATGGAATAAATTACTTTTTTAAAAGGTATTACAGTTTACGTCATATGCTATCAAACAGTTTAAATGACAGGAGCTCTCCATGGTACTGAAGAGTTCCTGCCACAGCTCCAGCTCCTTCCTGGGGGATGCCCAGAACCTTATGTTTTGCATTCCTCAACTACATTCACCAACCTTCATGAAGACTTTTTCTGTCACTCTTCAGTCAGCTTCCTGTAGCATCCTAACTAACTCTTGCTCAGTCCCCATTCTGCTCCAATTGACTTTACAAATCTTTTGGTGAAGGCATTTATTGCTCACCAAATAGCCATATGCTCCCACACATTTTCTGGCCCCTTTGCAGTTCAAGTAGGCCATGAATCAACAGGACATGAGCAGAAATGAAGCATACTATTTCCTAGTCGAAGCATAGAATAGAGGACTTGAGTCCTCTATGTTCCTTTATTCCCTTCCCTTGATGACAATGGAGGCCACAGGCTGAGAGGGCATAGCCACAATATGAAAGTAACCTATACTGCTGAGTCCCTGCATAGAGGACCACTTCCCTGAAGAGTCATTTGATTCATGTAAGACCACTGAGTTAAGCTGATATTTGGGATTTAACTTTTTCCTACAGCAAAACTGGACTTACCGATTAATACATCCTTTTAATATGACGTTTATCGCAGTTCATTTACTTATATTTCCTTTACTAGATTATAAGTTTCTTGGGAGAAGCGATTTGGTCTTATTGATTTTAAAGAGCATCACTCAGTAATTGTTTTCTAAACAAATGAATAGACTTCTAAGTTGATTTTTATCTTCTCCATGGTATTTCTTACTGTCAAAAAGAACAAACTTTATTTTACAGCAGTCAAAGAAAAACTGTGATGAGTGTGAGCTGTTTGTTAGTAGTCAAGAACAAAGGCTCCAGAGCTAAACTGCCTGAGTTCATATCCCAGTTCTGCCATATACTAGTTTTGTCCCTGGTAAATTATATGTAAGCTCTCTGTGCCTCAGTTTCCTCACATGTGAAACACAGAAGACAACAATAGTCACTTCACTGGGTTATATAGTTAACATATATACAGTGTTTAGAACAATGCCTACCACATAGTAAATACTATAAATTATATATAGTACTTAAATGTTGGCTATTCCTACATCACTAAAACTTCTTTTTAGGATCCCTAAATTTCTGTACATGTCCTTAATGACTGACAAAAATCAATACTTTTTTTTTCTGGTAAAGGCACTTCATTCAGTAACTAATTTTTATTTTCTTATGGAATTAATATGTTAAAGAATATTAAATCACATAATACCAAAAAACTACAGCTTAAAACTGTATCATATTACAACTATTACGAGCATTTTGTTACATCATATTAGCAGATTACATACATTAGAAAGCATTAGCACTTAATGGATTCTAATGATGAAATACATTTCATCATGTTTTCAGTTCTTCTGACTCCAAATAGTACCTGGATAAGATAAGCAATGATACGTTTAAAAAAGACAAATCATAGGAAAAATGACTTTTCAGTGATGTGTAGTACTACTTCTATTTAGGTTTTATTAAAATTCAGCCTCCACTGAGGTAATAATTTGAATAATTTGGGTCAGAAAAACAGTGTTTCATGCCCTTGAGGCTAAATGATTACAAATGTAGTCTTAGAAATTCTGAAGGTCCCTTAATATTTAAAATAGATTACAGAAAAAAATAGACAAAATACAGGTACAAATGTATTTTGTGGTTTTTGTTGTTGTTTGTGTGGGGGTTTTTTTTGTTTGTTTGTTTGTTTTTTTTTTTTGGGAGACAGGGTCTTGCTCTGTTGCCCAGGCTAGAGAGTAGTGGCGTCATCATAGCTCACTGCAACCTCAAACCCCCGGGCTCAACCAATCCTCCTGCCTCAGCCTCCCAAATACCATTTACTAGCTCTGATACCCTTGGCAAGTCACTTAAATTTACTGAGTCTTGGTTCCTTTATCTCTAGAACGGGAATGATAATAATAGCTAACATATAACATTACGTGCCATGCACTCATTTAATCTTCACAGCCACACAATTATCATCCTCATTTTCCTGGAAAATTTTCTAGGAAACTGAGGAACAGATTGATTGAGTAACCTGCACAAGATTCCATACCTCCTTGGTAGGGAAGCAAGGATCTGAACAGACAGGCTCTCTCCAGGCTCTGTACTTCCCACCTTCCCGCTCTACTGCCTCTCTGATGCCTGGTACAGAGAAGGATTGGCTAAGTGGTGGTGCTGGGAGAGGAATGAAGAGGACTCTCATCATAGTAATTGCAATGAGTGAGAAAGGAATCAGGCTCTGTTTATAGAACTGACGAGAAGTATGGAAATAGCATAGGTCCTCATACATTTCTAACTTATATGTCCATAGACGTATAATTCCAGAATGATTTTTAAAAGATTTTAGTACATTTTGGCTTCTTAGATTTAAGTGTGAAGCCAAATGCCTCCAAATCAATGCTTAAAAAAATAAGCACACACAGTGTATATGTGTGAGTGTATGTGCACGTACTATTCAATATCTTGCAGCACTACTTGAGAGCTATTCTTTTCATACCCATTTTCATTCGGCTGGTACCGGACAGATAAGCTGCAATAAGGCCGTTCTCAGGAAATTCTGTGATTACTTTTCAGTGTACGAAATCGTGTTTGGCTTTGTTGAAATGTTTGAGTATATTGACCTGGGAAAGAAAGCAAATAATAGACAAGCCAAACGCTGTAAGTAGGCAGTTATTCATATTTGAGTTAACAGGTTAAAGACTGACAAAATGAACAGATTAAAGAATGACATTTTCTCCTTTTCATTTACAATATAACACTAACTTTCCAAACTAGATTTTCAGAACAGCTTGTTTTCATTAACTGATAGAAGCCTTTAGATATGCCTTTTTAAAAATTTCAGCATATTATGGGGGTACAAATGTTAAGGTTACATCTATTGCCCTTGCTCCCCTCCCCCCTCAAGTCAGAGCTTCAAGCGTGACCATCCCCCAGACGGTGCACATCGCACTCATTATGTATATATGTCCCTTTTAAAGGAAGAAGAAATGATGAAAATAAAAGGAAATAGAAATTATCTTAAATATGTGTGCCATTTTGATCTTAACACTTCTTGTGTTAGGCATAAGGTAATAGTTTTACTAAATTTCCTGACAATACAGTCTACCAAGCTTTCTGAAAGTACTTGAAATAATAAAATAACATTTCATTGGTTTTATAAATGGGGGTAACATTTTTATGTATGGAGGTTACATTTTCACATAACAAAAATCTGATTTTTCTCTCGAGATTGGTTATTTTGGTAATACAATCTTCAGTGTGTTTCTTAGAAGTGAATAGCCTACTTTTTATGAGAGTATGAAGATTTTGTTTTAGAGATGGGGGATCATAGGACTTCTAGTTATAGTTCTGAAGACCCAAAGTACACACATTAAAAGCATAGAAAGGTATTCCTGGGGGGAAATGGGGTTCACACAAGGTTTAGTCACAAACTTAAAATAACTGAAGACTTGTCAGGAAAATGACATCCCAGAAGGCACAGAAATGTGTGTCACTGTCTTAAAAGGGAGTGTGGAGGCAACTTTAGAATAATTAAAGGCATTGTGAGTTGAATCTTGCTGAAGTATAATGTGGATAAAAGAAACTCTACTGTTTATTCCAATCCTTCAGCCACAACTTTGATAAAGAAGACAAATATTGGCTATTTGTAAACTAGATACCCAATGGTTTATATGACAATGGATTTTAAGCACCCATACTTTGTCAAAGGAATAGTGGCTTTAAAGAGTGATAGTGATTATTTATATAGAAAGTACAGCAAGGTTATGAATATTTTGTTTTTCAGATGTGTGTACACAATATTCAAAAGGAAAATGTTTTCATAACATAGATGCTTTTAAGTCTTGCTAAAATCAGAACAGTTACTAGTTTTGTAGAACCTCAGGGTTTGAAGGATAAACTCTACTTTCTTTGCTTGAAGCTGTATCAGGAGAGCTACATTTGAAGTTTTTACTTTCTCTCATAGCCCAATTCTTTTGGAAAAGTATAGCCTCTTTGGGGAAGAAATTCCACATGAAAAATTTTTGGTATGACAGTTTATGCATAACTACAACAATGAAAATAAAATATTATGGCTACATTATATACATCATATTTATTAATATATTAATAAAAGTATGTATCCTGTTATCCAGCATGCAGCAAGGAAAGCAACATCAACTTAAATTCATTATCAAATTCAAATTTCGGTTATCCCAAGAATAGGTTTCCAAATCATCTCTATTAATTAGATGGCATATGTCTTTCAGGACACCAAAGGCATTAAAAAGATCACCGTGGTGGGTGCAGGAAATTGTGTCTCATAGAACATTGGAAGCTGATTCTGACTCTCTCATTCTCCTAGTTCTTGTTTTATATGTGCAGCCCTGCTCATTATGTCCATGTTTGTGGAACATCCTGCCATCTTTCTTGTACTCATTTGTATAGTACTCAGAGGGCTATGGAGCTGAAAGGGTCTTGGCATCTTACAGATGTCAGAATGAAGCTGGAGGGAGCTTCCTGACGAAGTCATGCAGCAGTGAGTGGCAGAGGGACTGTCTCTGGATTATGCCCTGCTGCTTCATGCAAATGAAAACAAATATGGGAAATCTTAGCTTTCCCTTCAATGCTCAGTTCCAGTCTCAGACTCCAATAGAGCCATTTCTGACTGTGTCGCAACCCAGGCTACTCTGCCCCCTTGCTGTATGGCCACGAGCAAGTTCTTTTGTCTGCATTTTCTCAGTGTCCTAATCAGTGACGTGGAGAACATGACCACTCCTACCTCACAGTGTTGTTAAGGGCCTTAAGTAAGTTAGTATTCATGAAGCACTTAGAATAATGCCAGTCATAGTACGTGTTCAATAATCATTAGTTGTCATTATTATAAGTGTCCATATTAATCACTTTTACACTCCTATTTTGCATTTTTCATCAATATCACTCAGCACTTACTTGTTTTCTAGCTGCTTTGTTTAGAATGTTAGTTTATTCCAGTTTTCTCTTCCCAGCTCCAGTCATTTCAGAGCAAATTTCCTATATTTGTTTTATATCCCTCCATAGGGCCTTAAACAATATCTGATGCAAAATAAGGATACTGAGGGTTTTTTTTTTTTTTCCTGCTGGTTGATATTTAGATAAATAGAGTTCTAATAGTTAAAACTCTGGCTGGCTTTTAGATGTTCTCAAAGAAAAGCCAATTACAAGGTGGTAGCAGTATAATATGCCAGTGCTCTGTGTTAAAAAAGCAAAGACCATGTACACTCAGTGTTTGAAAAGGTCCAGAGAGTACGTGCTTGCGATGGTTTTAGGAGTAGTGGGTAAGAGGGTAGGATATTTTGTGTACTACCAAGGCCATTGTATAAAAGATTGTTGAGTACCTTCAAAGTCTTTATTGATACTTCAGTAATATGAATAGTATTACTCTAACCTCTGATTTCTAGACAACATTTTACTAAGGCACATTTTAATGCAAGTTCTTAGCTATACATTAGAATTGCTTGGTGAAATTTTAAAAATCCCAATACCCAAGCTATTCTCCAGGCCAGTTAACTCAGAATCTCTGGGTAGCAGAGATTGTATCTCTTCTGGTGGTGCCTCTGTGTTGCCAAGTTGGAGAACTTCTATGCTAGACTGTTGGATTGCAAGAATGTCATTCTATGGCATGTTCATCCAGGCTAGGGCATGAGCTACTTCCCTTATAAAATTCTGTCTAGTAATATGTGGCCCAGACATTGACTCACTTTCTAGGAGGGGTTTTGAGGAATGGGGAGATGTTTGCCTGTGAATCCTGTAACCAAGGCTCCGTAATACTGAAATGTTATTTTGCTTGATTCGTTTCCCTTCCCACAAGACTCTGGCTGGACCTGTGTTTTCCCTTTTGGCCAGGCAGACTTCTGCAGACTTGTCATTTTCTACACACTTGGTCCCTGATTTATGCCTGACCAGAGGAAAATGGCAATGCCTGAGTCATGGCTACTGAGTGTCCTTTGGCACCCTGTCATTTCCCTGGGAGTCTCTTATCCTCCCTAACCTTGTGGTTTCTCTGGCTTGATGATTTTTGTCATGAATGAGAAAAAGAGCATCATTTGGATATATCAAAATATAGACTTGTTTTTCTATTGCTTAGGCCAGTTATGATTTATGCTGAACAACTTTCCATGGTAGAAGATTCAATTTCACTACTTAATGCAACATAGGTGCTATAACTTCTGTTGTCTTTTATTAAATATTTTTAAAGTTAATCTTGTATTTATTTAGAAAAATATTTCTTGAGTATCTGTGATGTGTCAGACTTAGTAACAGGTGCTTGGGATATGAAGTTTAAAGACAGAGTCCCTCATAGACTACTTGGGGAGACAACCAAGTGCTATGATGGAGGGATGTATGAACTGCTGGGATGACATGTAGGGAGGACATCTATCCAAACATGGGGCAGGGGTAGTGAGTGGGGAGGGAGGTCTCTGAGATATGGCCAGGCCATATGTGATGTGTCTTTGTATCATTAGTACCAGAACAATAAGTGAATTCTATTAATGTTTGGTGTTAAACACAGGCTATGTTAAGCCTTGCCTTGCCTTGAAAGCATGTAGAAGTTGGCCTCCCAGAGAAGAAGGATGGTGGGAGGAGAGCAGAAGTCTGGGGCCAGCTGTGTATAAAGGAGAGCATGTGCTTAGAGGCGTGGGTGAGGGTGGCTCAACCACCAGTGCCTGAGAATGACTGCAGAGCTGGTTCACAGAGGTGGCGAGGGAGTGCAGGGAGAGTGGGTAGGGGTCAGATTGTGCCAGACTTTATAACTGATGCTAAGGAGTTTACATTTCTCTGGAATTTGTTGGGGTGCCATTTGAGGAGATTTAGCAGGGAATTGACATAATCATATATGCCTTTCAGAGAAATCATTTTGGTAGAATGGGGAATGAGACAGGGGCAGAGAAACCTGTAAGGCGTGATCATGACATCCCAAAGGAAAAGTGATGGGCACTTAGAACCATTTAGGAAACAAAGAAACTCAAATGCTTACCTTGAACCACACAACAAAATAAAATTTAAAAGCATTAAAGATGTTAATGTAAACATAAAATAGTAGAGAAAAATATAGGAGAATTTTTTTTATATCTTGGGGATTGAGAAGAATTTTTTTTTTTTTGAGATAATGTCTCATTCTGTCACCCAAACTGGAGTATGGAGGCTCAACCATAGCTCACCTGCAGCCTCAAACTCCTGGGATCAAGGGATTCTCCTGCCTCAGCCTCTCTAGTAGCTGGGACTATGGGCACATACCACCATGCCCAGCTAATTTTTTAAAAAATTTTTGTAGAAGTGGGGTCTTACTATTTTGTCCAGGCTAGTTATTAACTTGAGAAGACCTTTTTAAGCATGAGATCAAAGACCTAAATATAACAAACATAACTATTTGTGAATACTGTGATAGGTGCTAGGGAAATGTGGATTACTAGACCTGATTTGTCTTTCAACAGCTTAAGATATAGAGAAAGATAAGGAAACAAAATATTCCAAATGCCTTAGGCTAAGAGCTATGTTGGAGTTAAGTAAATGGTTCAGCTGGAACCTATAGGAGGAAATTCCAGGATTTGCTTGGCAGTAGACAGAAGAGGCTTGGCAAGGCAGAAAATGAGCTAAATCTTGATGTAGGATCTGTCAGGTGGTTGAAGCAAATTGGGGAGACAGAACATTTTAGATAGAGGGCACAGCTTGTGCAAAGGTGGAAGAGGGTTCATTTGGTATTTTTGGTGTGTAAAGTGCAAGGGGATGGGCAAGGCATGGGGATAGGAAGTGCTAAAGTTAGGTTGGAGATGGATATGAGAGGCAGATACAAAGGGTCTTAATTTTATCCTATAGACCAGTGCCATCCAGTAGAGCTTTCTGTGATGGTGGAAATGCTATGTTCCAATGTGGCTGCCAATATGGCTGTCCAATATGGCTGCCACTATTGAGCATGTGAAATCTACCTAGTGTAACTGAAGAGCTGAATTTTTCATTTGTGTCTAATATTAATTAAATAACCACTATGGCTAGTGGCTACCATATTGGACAGTGAAACTATAGATAATATGGGGTCGTTGAGAATTTCCTTATAGGGAAATAGTATAAATAGAATCATATTTTAGAAAGGCAGGAGGAAAATCAAGATTTATCAAGAGCCCACTGCTTTAGATACTGTACTAGGTGCTGTCATATGTATTGAGTCACTTAATTCTCACAGCTTTAAGATATAGGGGGCATGGTATTTCCATTTTACAGACAAGAAAACTCAGAAAGAGCAAATTGTTTGTCTAAGGTCACAAAGCCAGTAAGTGGGAGAGTTTTTAAATTTAACTTCCTACTCCTGGCAATGTTTTTAGTACATTTTTAATAAATTTTATTTTTTAGAGAATTTTTAGGTTCCCAGCAAAATTGAGTGAAAAGTACAGAGTTCCCATATACCTTGTGTCCCCATACATGAGAAATCTCCCCTGTTCTCAACGTCCTGCCCCACCATGGCACATTTGTTAGATTCAATGAACCTGCAATGATATATCATTATCACCCAAAGTTCACTCTTAGTATTGTACATTCTGTGGGTTTAAAAAATTTGTATAATGATGTGTATCCATGTCAGTAGTAGTAGTATACAGAATGGTTAGTTTCACTGCCCTGAAAATCCTCTGTGCTCTGCCTATTCATCCCTCCCCACCCTAGAAGGGATTCATCTTTTTACTGTCTCCATAGTTTTGCCTTTTCCAAAATGTCATAGTTGGAATCATATCATGGGTAGCCTTTCAGATTGACTTCTTTCACTAAGTAATGTGCATATTTAAGTTTGCTTTGTGTCTTTTCATGGCTTGATATTAAATAGTTCATTTCTTTTTAGTGCTGAATAGTATTCCCTTGTCTAGATGTACTGCAGTTTATTTATCCATTCACATACTGAAGAACATCTTGGTTGCTTCCAAGTTTTGGCAATTATGAATAAAGCTGCTCTGAATGTCCATGGGCAGATTTTTGTGTGGATGTAAGTTTTCATTTCATTTGGGTAAATACCAAGAAGTGTAACTGCTGGATTGTATGGTTAGAGCAGTGGTCCCCAACCTTTTAGGCACTAGGGCCTAGTTTCATGGAAGACAATTTTTCTACAGATGGTGGGGTGGGAGGGAGAGGCAGAGCTCAGGTTGTGATGCGAGCAATGGGGGAGGGTAGTGGCTATAAATACAGATGAAGCTTCCTTTGCTCACCGCTCACCTCCCGCTGTGCACCTCCCACTCCCCTCCAAGTTTCATGGAAGACAAGTTTTCCATGGATGGGGGAGGGGAGAAGACAGAGTGCGGTCGGGGGAAGGCAGAGCTCTGTGGTCCAATTCCTAACAGGCCACAGACTGGTACCAGTCCACGGCCCAGCAGTTGGGGACTACAGAGTTAGATTATGTTTAGTTTTCTAAAACACTGCCGCTGCCACACTATCTTCCAAAGAGGCTATACCATTTTACATCCCCCCCAGCAAGGAATGAAAGTTCCTGTTTTTGCATATCCTTACCTGTATTTGGTATTGTCAGTGTTTTGGATTTCAGTCATCAGTAGATTTACATGGTATCTCACTGTGTCTTAATTTGCAATTCCTTAATGACATATGGTGCTAAACATATGTCATTTTCATATGCTTATTTGCCATCTGTTTTATCTTCTTTTGTGAGGTGTCTGTTCAGGTGTTTTGCCTATTTTTTAATTGGCTTGTTTGTTTTCTTATTATTAAGTTATTTATTCATATTTTACATCTGAGGTAAACCTAAGAGGATCACCTTATTAGAAAAGGAAAAAAGCATCCCTTGATAGCCAAGCTGGGAGCCGACCTGCTCGCAGCTGGGCCACGGTGTTCTCACATTTAACATAAGCAATTGTGCCAAACATGAACGTTAGACAAGGCCACTCTATGGCTGTAATGATATGAGGCAAAAACAACCTACTCTGTAATCATCCTCAAACACAGACAAAAGCAAGAACATGGTACAAACCATGAAAATGACCAACATCCCCCTCTCCATGCAAACATGACTGCTGTTGCTTTTTTACCAATTGCAGATTTAGCGTTCCTAATGCCTCTTGGATAAAAATTAAGATACTCAGTAATAAAATTGCCTCCACTTTTGTAATAGTCCCAAATCCAGAAGCAAAATCACCTTTTTCTGAAACCTTCCAAACAGTACTGGGGGGTTTCCCAGAACATAGAGCTGTCCGTACTAACATTGGGAAATTCCTGGGCAAACCTGATCACCCTGCTCTCTGAAATAACGTAACACAAGCCTAAATATTTTAATCAGCCCCTCCCAGTGCCCTCTTACTGAGCTGCCTCCCAGTTCCCCATGGCGATTGGTCTCCCTTGTTGCAGACAGTTCCAGTAAACGTAACCTTGTTTAACTGCAGGTTGGTCCTGGTGGTCTTTGGTGATGGGCAAAGATCAATCAACAAAATCAAAACAAAACAAATACTATGGCAGTGATTTTAGTAAGTTACTCTTTAACAGCAATGTTTTAAATGATTGATTTATCTCTAGCAATAAACAGTAAAAAATTACATAACTTATGGGGAAGCCAAATAGCATCATGAACCTTACCATAAAAGAAAAATGTCCAGAAAATAGTGTGATGCCATGAGAGGAAGGACTTTGTTTTGTCATCTTTATAATGATTTCCCTTCCTTTCTGTCTCTCAGGGATCATGTCGGACCACCAGTTTGGTAACCAGTTTATGTGCAGCGTGGTGGCCTCTCACGTGAGTCACCTGCCCACAACCAACCTCAGCTTCGTCTGGATTGCTCCCCCTGCGGGCACAGGCTGTGTGAATTTCATGTAAGTACCCAAGCTGCTGTGACACATACAGAAGGCAAATACTTACAACCTCTTGTGGGGTTATATATAGGGAAACTGCTTAAATGTATTATTTTTGACAGGTTTGACCTTAATTAAAGCCACTAATTTTGGTGTCAAAACAGGTCAAAACTGTGTTTTTAAAAGTAACTTGTTTTTGCATATTTATTTATACCGTTGAAGTTCTGAATTGGATTTTAGCTGGCAAAAACACAGTAAGATAAAAGTAAGTGAATTGGGTGGGGGTGGGGATGGAGAATGGAGGGAAGTTGTTCAAAGGGTACCAAGTTTCAGTCAGCAAAAATAAGTTTGGAGAGCTATTGCCCAGCATGGTAACTATAGTTAATAATAATGTATTATATATTTGAAAATTTAAACATTTTTATCACAAAAAAATGGTAAGTATGTGAAGTGATGGATATGTTAATTTGCTTGTTTTAATCATTCCATGATGTAAACATACATCAAAACATACCATTGTACTCCATATATATATGTATAATTATTATTTGTCAATTTAAAAAAATACAAATAATTCAGAGCAATTGGAAAATGAGTGTTCAGAAAGTAAGATGAAAACAGGTACGAAAAATGCTATAAGACTCCATCCACTTTTTGAAAGAAGACCACAAATTTAGCTTTGAGCGTTCCAGCCATTGGTGCCAGTTGGGAAGTGTGATTGGTTAGGAGATTCATGGTGGCCAGAAGTCAGGTGCTCATAGAAACCTAATGACTGTCTCATGTGCTTCATTAAAAGGAAACTGGGGAAAGCAGTGAGCGATGCCCTGAACAGCATCCTTAGACAAACACTGCACTGTGGCTGCAAGACTTGTGACTTGTGATATCTCTCAATACAGACTATACCCTACTCCTGCCCCAGAGTCACCACTCCTCATCCTTCTTATTCAGTTCTTTTTCATAATGTTTTTTTACTCCTAACACAGGATATCCTTCACTTATTTAATTACATGCATTGTTAATCATTTGTTTCTTCTCACTAAAATGCAAGCTCCTTGAAGGCAAGAATTCTTTCTGTTTTGTTCACTAATTTGCTGCAACTGTCTAAAACAGTCCCTGGCACACAGGAAGCACTTAATAATATTCTTTCCATGGATGAGTAGGCCAATGGTAGAATGTCTAAGGCAGTTCAGAAACAGCTGTTCTATGGGCAGTCAATCAAAATAGAACTGGAAGGCATCCTGAATGATTTTCTCTACCAACCTCCTGCTCAGGCAACAAAATCCTATATAGCCTGTGTACCCCAAAATTTACCACTGCCTTTTCTTGTCTCTGGATAACACACCGTTCGGTGCCAGGGGTTTCTATGGCTCCCACATCACTGATTATATATCCTTTCTGCCCATCTTCTGGGTAAACCAGGCTGCCAACGTCAGATTCATCCCACATAGCTGGTTGACATTTAATCCCATCATTTTCTCCCGCAGAGAGTTTTTTATACCTTTTCTTTCTAGTGTCTCTTGCTAAGATGATTGCAGTAGCTTTCTAACTGATCAGCTCACCTCCGTACTATTTTTCCTGTAGTCCATCTTGTGTATTTGTTGTCCAGTTAATCTTCTGAAGGTGCAACCCTGATCTCTCAAAATTTGGCTAAACCTAAAACTCCCTTTTGAAGACCAGACCTTTGGCATGGGTTTGAAGGCCCTTCCCAATATTGCTGTTTGTCATCTCTCTTATCCCCTGTGGCATACGCCTCCTGATAAAGCACAAACTGCAGGACTTCCCACAATCCCTAAACATTCTATGACTTTCTCTCTCTGTGCATTTCCCTTGGCCTGGAAGGCTTTTTTTCTGTTAATCCCAATTGTTAAAATCGTACCTATTCTTCAATACGTGTTTAAAATACCAACTCTTCCGTAAAAGCTGCCATGGTGTCAACAACAAAAGGGATGTGCATTGTCACATTTTGCTTGTTACTCTAGTATAGTGCTGATTGTATTTTACTATATACTTGAGTCAATTTCTTTTCAATTAGATTAGATTGGACAGGGACAAATTCTTATTTCTTTTTTGAATCTCCCATATTTGGTACAGTGTCTCATACATAGATATCAGGGAAAACGTCCCCTCAATTATATGGTGTCCAGTGTTGTCATTCCTTTAGTTAGTTTAATAGTGATCCCTGACTCTTTTTTCCATACTTTCTTTTACTCATATAGACACTTGCAAAGATAATTTAAATTCTTGCCATACATAACTTCCTAATTTAAAATAAGCATGACTTTTTTGAAAGATAAAACACAAAGTAAGTCTATGTAAGCAATATAGAACTGCCTCCTTCCAAATAGAGATAGGTGTTTAATTAAATCTGTTTAAAAATGATAATTTGATGGCTTACGATCTCATTGTTTCTGGGATATGAAACTCTTTTTTTCTCAGGAATAACTTAGGTATTTTAAGTCTTAACTCTAGTGTTTTCTTAGCAGTTGGTCAGAAAAATGCAGTTTGGTCAAAAGTAATTTTTCCACACTGCAAAGAAGTTTACACACCCTCACTTGTATTTCCCAATAAAATTTTGCTGATACAATTTGCACTTTTTAACATTCTTGACAAACAGATTTAAGTCTATTTATTGAAAGCCATGACAATGTTGAATGTTAAGCTGCTTCCCACATGGGCAAAATGCTTTTGTTGATCTCTTTTACTAATCAATTTGTGAGAGAGTACAGGAAAAGTGAGGATTGAACATGGACCACTGAAACAATTTATTTGAAATATTCTCAACTAGAGTCTTGCAATTTCCTACTTCTATTCCTACTCAGAATTTATTGTGTGTTGAGCGGAGTGACATATAAGAGTTAGTATTTGTGATTAGTAAGTGCCCAGCAATACTTGAAGGTGATTGCTAATATTTATCATTAATCTTAAGTATTAAAGAAAAACAAAATCACACAAAAACCTATGGCATTTGAAGGTAAATAGACCATGATTCTCTTTTCTTATTAATCTTGTAGGTTAAATTATTCACTTTTTAAGGGGGGAAGGATTATTTCTTAGAAATTAAACTCCAGCTATACTTATATGCTTTTGTGATATATTCTGTATAACTTTTTTATGTTATTAGTTAATTCATATTGTTATTTAATTTTCATCGTACTTGTTTTCTTTTTCTAATTGGATTTTAAATCCCCTAAGGTCAGGGCCTGTGTGTAGTATTTTTATATACCTAACAGTTCCTAACACTGAACTATATAGACTATAAAAGACTCTTGGTAAATATTTTTCATAGCTAATGATGATATTGTACTTCAATGATTCCAAGATACAGATTTTCTTTTTTACATTATGGGATCCCAGAAGTAACATTGAATTTTACATTTGATGGCATCCTACAGTTATAATTGGCAGCATTCGCTTTACTCCTCAATATCTTACAGTTCATGGTGTGTTGCATTTGAAAAAAATCCAGCAACTAACGTTTGTCGTTTACCCCTGTACATGGTCTTCCTAAAGCTGGCCATAGAATTGACACTACACCCAATTCTGTTATATAATCTCATATTAGTAAGTTAATGTATGATGCAAACTCTGATTTTAAAACCCAGTTACCTATTTAAAATTCCTTTTTTAAAAAAAATCCTCTACCAACAATTATGGAACATTTGAACTGAAATTCAAGACAATTATGTATATGCTGTGTGCCTTTCCCAGTGAAGAGTAAGTGGCATGCTGTCTGAATAGACCATGTTTTATGGTAAACCACTTAGCCACATAGTCATTTCGGCTGTCTGTTTACTGACTTGTTAAAAATAATCAAGTGAGAGACATAGAGGAGAGGATGCCATCAGGATAAAATGCTGGCTATAATGGTAAATATGTAGAAAATGGGCTAGAGTTATTTTTATCATTATTTTTATGACACCTGTTGATAACTTTTACATTTTAAGTTATAATTTTGCTTTAAGATTTGCTTAGTATCCAGATCTTATGGAAATACAGTTTGTCTTTACTTTTATATTTGATTGTGGTCTTCCGTGACTAGTAAACCTCAAGTTAAAAAAGGTACTTAATTATCCAAACTTCTTGGCTATAAATCCCCGTCCCCTAAAAAATCCCAAGGAAGGTGGGGAGACAGGGAGGGAGGGAGGGGGAAAAAGAAAGAGGAAGAGGAGGAGGGGAGAGGGGTAAAGATAAGGACAGGGGGAAGGAGGGAACAGAGAGAAGGAGGGAAGAAAGGAAGGAAGGATCAAAAGAAGAAAGTAAGGAATTCTCTAAGCCATCTAACTCTAAAAGTGAGAAACTACCAGGGAAAGGGAGTTGTAAAGTAGCAACTACAATATTAACAATGTTTTTGAAAATTTACATTGCTCCAGCCACTGTTCTAAATAGTTTACCTCTTTTAATCTATTTAATTCTCACAGTGATTCTGTAAAGTAGGTACTGTTATTGTCTCAGTTTACAGATGAAGGGAATTGAAGGACAGAGATATTAAATAACTTGCTTAAGGTAGCTTACCTAGTGAGCGACACAATCTGGTTTCAAAGCAGGTGATTTTTGCCACTTCACTACAATTGCCCTTAGAATGATGAGTTGTCTGTGTTGTTGTGGTAAAATACACATGATATTGATACAATGAAAATGAAATAGAGTTTGCAGTGTAGTATAAGAATCTCTCTACTTTTTCAAGTGGCTAACATGTGTTTTCTATCTACATTTTGAAATCTGTCTCTATATGGGGTATAATACTATCCAATTCGTTTGAATATTGAAAAGCACCACTGTAAAATTCTGAAATGGGGAGAACACACTGGACTAATGTGTCAAACATGAGTTTGATCTTGATATGTATGATGTAGGTTCATTCTATGGATGTTGATTTTATGCCATCTCTTGTCACAAGGGCACTTCCTATAGGGAATGTGAATTAGAGGCAAAACTCATCACAATTAGATTTAGGTTTAACTGGACAGAGATGCTGTCGTAATATTAGAGTAAAAATGGAACATTAAGGAGAATCAGATTTGTGCCTAAATTAGTGGTTATTTAACCATATGTGAATTTCCTCAAAACTGAAAACAGAATGAACCAAGCAGTATTCTATTTAAGATACGGAGCACTGACAAAGAATGAACTCAGGTTGGTAAAGAGGAACACAGGAGGACTGTGTTTGAACATTTGATGTTTTAAAGGAAGTGTCTCCTAGAGGGATCGTTTTCTTGAAGTACACTAAACAAGAAGAAGAAAAAATCATTTTAAAAATTGAAGACACAAGCAGTTTCTGAACCCCTTCAGACTCAAAATGATACAGAGCCAGAGATCTGAAGTGCTGTTTTGAGTGTATCTCAGATGCCTTCAATTTTTGATGAGAGCCATTCCAGTCTATCTGGGGGATTCGTTGGAAAAGATAGTGTGGTTGCCCACTTACTTCTGTGTGTCAGAAGGAAACGTCACAGAGGTATTTGCCTCCTTTCTTAAACATTTGAAGTAAAACTGGGGACTCACCCATGGGTGTGTTTATTGAGAGTACATTCACACCTACAGATATGAAGCTAACAACTGATACATGCAAATGTTATTTTACTTTCTGGACTATACATAGCTTACTACAAAAACAAATTACTTCTCATGTAAGCCTGAAATGATTGTGTCCACACTGTTAGATAAAACTAGATGTGCTCTTTTCCAAAGGTGGAATTTCATCTGTCTCTTAAATAGTAAGTCTGTTAATTTTTTTGATGGTCTAGTTTCTCTTTTTAATAAACATTTCCCAACTTGAGACAATTATTTCAGGGCTATTCAAAAATGTACCTCTGAATGACAGGATAAAAAAATATTATCTATCCTTAAAGGTAAATAACTAGGAGCCTAACTGATAGTTCTCACTTCCTCTTAGGTGTCTGCTTTTCATCAAAGTTAAATAACCAATTAGGCTTGAACAAGGAGGCAGTGTAAGTTCAGGGACTAATGTGTGTTCTTATATATCAAGACTTTGGCAAATGAGGTCAGAATGCTTCCTGGGAATTTATTTTTAATTTTAGGGAGTATGATTGAGATAATATGTCCATAAATCTCCAAGAAGGCTTGAAGAAATTATTTTTATTAAACAACATATATATTTTAATTTAACATATTCAAAAGGCAAAACTGCCCCCTTCATTTCCCCCTCTCTCTTTTCTCCCTTTCTGTGTCTCCTCCTTCTAGGAAGTCAAACTCCACAGTGTAAACAGCACAGGTTATATTAGGGACTGGAGTCCTCCTACTGGAGTCCCCACTAGAAGATTTCTTTGCACCAAAATGATAAGACCATCAGAGAAAGTTGAACTGCTTTATGGTGGAAAAATTTTTTATTTCGGTAATAAAATATTTTTAACCAGGTTCCCAAGATGGACCTGCTTCTCTGGAATTCTATCCCATAAGAAATAGTTGCATCAGTGAATTTGTTCTTTTTTAAAATCTCTGCTTTTTTTTAATTTTTAGACAGAAATGTTAGTTTTTTCCCAATGTTGACTCTAGAAGCAAAAAAAAGAAAAAAGTCCTATGGCAAAACTGCCTCTTACCTTCTTCTTTTCCCTTCATGTAATGGTGTGAGAACTCAAGGAGGGCACTCAAGGAAATGGACTGAAGTTTGGAATCCACAAAATGCTTATTACAAGGTCTTGTGGTCTAGATGGGATTACTACTGTACTTGGCCCTTCTTATTTGAAAAACCACCTGGAACATTTGTGAGAGCAAAAAGACCAAAGTCCAATAAATTTAAAAGCTTTTATGTGTCACAATTATTAGAAGTTCTCTAAACCAAATAGAAATTTTCTAAATGTGGTATGGGCAGAGATTTAGGTTATTTTTCTATTACTAGAACTGATTAAACCACTTTTAGAAGCTCTAAGTGTGAAATTTCATTTTTCCAAACTGCCCACAAAGTCAAACAGTGATGACAAAGATGTCTGAGAAATAGGTGAATAAGTTTTTCCCATGGCAGCAACAACTCCATGGTTTGCCAATATAGTCACTTGGATAATATATACTAGCAGCAGTACATTATAAAGATCTGATTTTAGTAAATCTTTGAATAGTAAGGCATTATTACAAGCATGAAATAAAATTTGATTGTTTCTTTCAGATAAGAATTTTTTAAAGAACTTATTTTGTCCTCTATGACTTATTTGGCTATATACATATTATGTACACACACACTCTCATGTCTATATACACAAGTTCACATTGTCTTAGTCCCTTTTGTGCTGCTATTACTGAATACCTGAGACTGGATGATTTATAAGCAATAGAAGTTCATTTGTCTCATGGTTCTGGAGACTGGGAAGTCCAAGATCAAGGGGCCACATCTAGTGAGGGCCTTCTTGTTGTGTTATAACATGGCAGAAGACATCACATGGCAAAACATGCATGCCCGAGAGTGGAAGGGGACAAACTCATTTTTTTTTCAGGAACCCACTGCCAAGTTACCTAACCCATTCTGGCAGTAATGGCATTAATCCATTCTTGAGGGCAGAGTCCTCATGACCTAATCACCTCTCAAAGGTCCCACTTCTCAACACTGCTGCATTGAGGATTAAGTTTCCAACATATGAACTCTGACACATTCAAACCATAGCACAGAAGTATGCATACACACACGCACATTGTAAAATTTGTTTAGAGTTGTTCTTTCTAACGTAATAGCTATAAGCCATGTGTGGCTCTTGAAGTTTAAATTAATTAAAATTAAGTAAAATGAACAATTCAGTTCCTCAGTTATACCAGCCACATTTCAAGTTCTCAGTGGTCATATCGGGCTAATGACTATTATATTGGACAGCACAAATGTAGAACATTTCCATTCCTTACCAAAAGTTTTACTGTATAGCATGGGTTTAAAGAATCTGTTGAATTATCTTTTTTTCTAATGTTACCTTGACATTTACAGAAGGTAACCATGCACTTTAAAAGACATATAGAAAGATTAAAGCAAAACTAAGGTTTTGAAATTATCATGTGAACTTAAACCATCATAACTTCTAACCTCAAGTAAAACAGTTTTATATAAAGAGCTGGTTACCTCATTGTTCATTTTAGTTTTATTTGCCACTGCAGCAGTTTCTATTGTCTTTAACTTTATGGGCAGTAGTAAGCCAAGTATGACAGGTGAGAATTGCCTCTGGTTATCATCTCTTATAATGCTCAGGATTTAGTGCTGCTCATTGGCTGCCTTGGGCCAAGGCATGTCTCAAGTCAAGTCAAGTGTGAAAATAAAAATTTTTTTTAAAAAAATAAAGTTTGATATCTTTACCAAAATGAAAACGCACACAGACCATGTTAAAGCAAGTTTTTAAAGGATGTGCTTCAGTAAAAAGAAAAACTCAGAAGAAAGGTGAAAGTTGTAGGATACAAGAAATTATAGTGTCATGCAATAATTAATGGTGAGCAAAGAAATTAGTATCTTAGAAACTAAGCATTGAATATGCAGATTAATTTACATATAAAATATATACCAATAACTATTTTAGGATAGAATTTAAAGGCAATGTATAAGTAAAATTCTGAGCAACATTTGTGTAGGAAGAATCAGTATTAAGGTTTTCTAATGTCTTCAGATTCTTTTGCAAGAAGGTTGTAAGCTTAGTTAAGGATGATTAGTAAAGACATAAATGTAAAGAACCAAAATAACATTATAACTTCCAAATTATGGAAGGGATGAGGAAAGGATTAAAGAACATTAAATTAATCCCTCTGAAGAAAAGATAAAAGTAAATTTTAAAATCATAGAAATATATAATACTGATAATCTAAATAAATCGGTAATTACAATAAATGTAAACAGATCAAATTCACCAGTTGAAACACTGACTTTTAGAATACAGTTTCAAAAATCCAGCAATATACTGCTTCAAAGAGACAAACCTAAGCATAATGGCACAAAAATGTTGAAAGTAAACAAATGGGGAAAGACATACCAGGCAAGTGCTAACCAAAAGTAAGTTGGTGTCACTATATTAACATCAGACAAAATAAGTAAAACTTAATCATATTAAGGATAAAATTATAATTACCTAAGAACAAAATAACTTGCATATAGACAAAGCTAAAAGAAACATGCAAAATTGAAAACTGCCTTTGAAGCAGCAGAATACTGAGTATATATTTCTAATACTAATATTCCAATTGAAGGTAGTATTATAAAATTGTTTAGACAAAGGCATTCTTTAAGAGTTATTTGTTGAATAGATGAATGAATGTGTACATACATCAATGAAAAAATGCATGAATATATGAATAGCCAGAAGATTATGTTAGAGAATTAGGGTTTATACTCTGCTATTTATACCTCAGGCATGCACTGGCTTTATATTTATTTTTTAGTATCTTAGGTGCTCTAGAAATACCAATTTGGCCATTTACCAAAACTTCATTAATAATTAAAAATTTTGATTTGCTGTTAGTTTTTTCCCTAATAGTTCAAGCAATACTACATAAATTTCTCTTCAATATTAACTCTGAAGGCTTAAATATGTTAGAATGCAAATATTTCTATCGTTTGTTAACTTAAATTTTTCTGTTTTTGAATGCTATTTATACTAACATAAAATTTAAAGATAAATATTATTAACAATATTTTTAAATTGAAAAGCTAAGTCTATGTAAAGCTTTATTGTTAGAAAATTTTTTAAAAATTTGAGGAAATAAAAAAATTGAAACCACATATTTTCTGGAATTATAAAATAATCTCTTTAAAATTAAATCAGCACATATTGGTAAATCATTTTATTTAGCACTGAGAAATAAACAAAATTAATTATTTCCATCTCCGTTTTAGCACCTCACATTATTGAAGTCAGATTTTGGTTACCCACATTGACAAATCCTAAGCCAGAAACAAGAATGTGTTAGTTAAATCTCCTCCATTTATTTCCACTATCAGTATTTATAGAAGGGATTATGAATAACAGGAGCATTTTAGTTATCTGGGATGATACATATTTCAAAGAGCAATGTCCTAAATTTTACAGGAAAGATAAACAGTGAAAAGACTTCTAATTAAAAATGTACACTGTAGTTGCAAAGGAGCTAAGATTGTAGGTCCCTTAATCAACCCCTGGTTTTAACTTAAGCAAATATATTGAAAGTATGGCTGTAAAGCTAAGCTACATAAGCCTTTCTTCTAAATCCGCCTGCAGGCATTAATGCTCAGATTTGAGATGGCATCCTTATTTGCTAAGTGCAAAGATGGTTACAGAAGAGCTTTTCTCACTTTGAGGATAAAAGCTAAAGTATTCTTTAATTTTGGTTACTGCCTGGCTCATCTCGGTACCATAATAGTTATTTGGCTTAAAACCAAAAAGTAGCAATACAGTACTTACATGTCTGTGGATCAAAATTAGATGAAAAATTGCTGTTTCTCATCTCCAAAGCTATTTGCTGCACATTTTATAACCCTCAAGATGCCTTTTGTAATATATGATAACAGAGCCAACTGCAGCATCTGCCTGGAAAGAGATTACTTTAATTATGGACTCAATGTCCTATTTTCTGCAAGTGATCCCCAGAGACAGGCTTCCTGCCGAAGGAGAGGTGCAAGGATGCACATTAAAGCCTACACGTCAACAATGAAGAGGTGGATAAAGTGAGACAAGGACACCCGTAAACCACTTTCATTTTCCTAGTCTGTGGTGTAATGGAAGAGTGTATAGTGATAGGATTTTAATTATTCTAGCATCTGTTGTAATGGACTTCTGATGGTACAGGCAAGATGAGCTTACAAAAGACCAAAAACTTAGACAAATCTATACAGGAAACATACTATATTAAAAATGTTTGGCATTGTTCAAACTACTCCTGATACAATTTTTTTTTTACAAAGAAAAAAAGCCACTTTAATTTCCAAGAAAAAATTAATAATGATAAAAAAGGTTTGTTAAACATTCTTTTCTTTAAAGTTTGCCTTTCAAGTTGAAAAATGTATGTGCTTTATCAGTTACTTGCTATAATATTATTAGAAAGTGAAGCTAAGTGGTTTCTTGTCAACCCCACTTCTGGATAACACATCAAGCGCCTCATTATTAAGAATTCATTTGCCATTCAGTATAATAGAGCTGCTCATAATGAATTTCATTTAGAATCAGTGTGGATATCTTGTGTATTTCCATGGAAATTCTTTATAATTGAACACTGATTTAACATTATGAATGGACACTTAAAAGCAAATTGTTACCTTGTTCTTATTAATTATAGAATCAGACTCCTTGATTTTTTTTTAAAAAATGAGTTTTCTTCTTTTTAAAAGCATTGCACATACATAGGGTATTTAGGATTTCGTCTGATTTCTCAAAAAGTATAAGCATATTTTGCATTTTTAGAAGATGGAGGATTATAGAAGAGTAACCATGGAAATTAATTTTTAACTTCAAAAGAGGAATTTAAGGGATTTGCCATGGAATGATTTCACGTGTGGGAGGGAAAGATGGAACAGAAAAGTGTACCTACAATCATATTAGGTGAAAATATGAAGTCTTTTAAATATCATACCAACTATGGTATTCATTATTTTCTGATGTTAAAATGAAATGTCATTACCATTTTTATACTTTGACAAACAAATCTAAATAAATATATCTTAGGGAATTTTAAATGGTAGTATTTAACTTTAAAGCATTAAAATGAAAATTTTGATATTTCTTAGACATTTTTATTTATAATAAATGCTATGCTGGAGAAATTTTTGAAAATATGTTGAAGCAGATAGTTTTACAGACTTTTTTACTGTATATCTTGTAAACAAACAGTTAAATCTATGTTATCCTTATGACACCAGAACTTATAAATAGGAGAAGGAGTTTAGAGTTCATTTCTGTTTAAAGATCTTGAATATTAGGCATTAAAGCAATGTTGATGTACTTAAGGAAAAATACAAACTTATTAAAAGAAACTGAGAACACAAATAACTCCACTAAATCTTCAGTGAAGGGAAAATCACTCTTTCAACATTGTATTGCACTTTGGTAACTCCCAATGAAGTTTTTTTAAATTAAGTTTGTCATTTAAGGGTTGTATCTGAAATATATACTTTTCCCCCCTACCAATTGTTTGTTTCAGACACTGTGTCTTTCTAACTTTCGTGTGTGGGTGTGTGTGTGTGAAAGTGTCAAGTTAATTTTTTTGTTTCTGTATTTCACCTTTGAGTCAGAATGCAAAATACCTAAATTTAGAATTATAACTTTAAAGAATGATAGTAAACCAATATATACTTCAAACAGACTTTGTTTTTTATATTGAAACTTGATAGTAAAAAATACTTCTTTTTAAATGAGTTTTAAAATCATTTTACTTTCTGATTATGAAAGCAATACTTAGATATTAAAAATATAGCTAAGCAGACCAGGCGCAGTGGCTCACGCCTATAATGCTAGCCACTCTGGGAGGCCGAGGCGGGCGGATTACTCAAGGTCAGGAGTTCGAAACCAGCCTGAGCAAGAGCGAGACCCCGTCTCTACTGAAAATAGAAAGAAATTAATTGGCCAACTAAAAATATATATAGAAAAAATTAGCCGGGCATGGTGGTACGTGCCTGTAGTCCCAGCTACTCAGGAGGCTGAGGCAGGAGGATCGCTTAAGCCCAGGAGTTTGAGGTTGCTGTGAGCTAGGCTGAC
>CAUYRT010010281.1:0-23352 GCA_963574885.1 Lepilemur ruficaudatus
TTAGTTGGCCAATTAATTTTTTTCTGTTTTTTAGTAGAGACAGGGTCTCGCTCTTGCTCAGGCTGGTTTTGAACTCCTGACCTTGAGCGATCCGCCCGCCTCAGCCTCCCAAAGTGCTAGGATTACAGGCGTGAGCCACCACGCCCGGCCTGAAATGACACTTTTTGTAGAGCAAACAAATGATTCCCTCCTGTTAACAATGCAGTTTCTTCCTTAGGAATTAAACTTCCCACACTTACAATATTGCTTTCATCACTGAAATCTGCAGGGTCTCCAATGATATTTATCGCAACCAAAGCAACCTAAGAAAGAGTTAAATCAACAGAAATTAAGTATAAAATGTTTTTGATGACTTAACAAACTCTGACCTACCTTATCATCAAATGGGATGGTGTATATCAAAGTGTATTAATTGTAAAATGGTATGCTAATGTATACAATTATTAGTTTCTTATCTACGTAAGTTAATATCCTAATGCTGAACCAATTGGCTATTTTAGCCACTTAAAGGATATTAATAATAGCTAAAAACCCTCAAAGTTTTAACATAGCCTCGTGATAAACCATCTACTCAAAGGTAAGCATGGAGATCATATTTATATGATCTTGGAAATTAGACAGTGAAATTAAAAGCTAAGTTAACATAGGTCAGTTTATCCAAGTCAGTGTTTCTCACCTGAGGGGAAGTTACTTTCCCATTCCTTCCCCTCTCCTTGAGAACCACGGTGGGCTAACTAGGTAACCAGGCCGTCACTGGTGAAGACATGGCGGTGGGGGGAAGGAGCAAGGAACAGAGGGCAGGACTCAGCCGTCCAGTTTCCTGTCAAGTGACGTTGCCGTGGACCACACGGCACAGCCGTACCTGAGAGCTCTCCTCCAGCTCACGTGCTTGCTCTACAAATCCGATTTGTTGGAATGCCTGCATTCCTCTTGGAGGGGCAGGGAGTATTGTAAATATTTGCTAATTAACAAGATGGCTTTGGACACAATTGATTTCTATTACATTAATCGCGTGGGGAGAAAAAGAAAGGGAGGGGGGAGAGCTTAGGAATTGGTGGTTTGGAGCTGGAGAGATTGGGGATTACACGCATATTCCACGTGTTTCCGATTTCAGCAGGGCATGCGTGTTGGGAAGGTTTAGAGGGTTTTCTAGATCAACACAGTCCAACACAAATGACGCTTGAACATTTGTCATTTTAAGATTTCTAAGTAGGCCCATTAAAAAAATCAAAAAGAAACAGGTGAAATCTATTTTAATAACATAGTTTAACATAACATATCCGAAATGTTATTGCTTCATCATCTGTAATTGATATAAAAATTTAATGAACTTTTATATTCTTTTGTACTGAGTCCAAAGTCCGTCGTCAGGTGAGCTGGCAGCAGCTCTCATGGGCACTGGGCCCGTTCCTGGTGGGCAAAGGCTGCCTGTGCCCAGAGGCTGCTGTGTCGGACAGCACAGCTCAGAGAGCTCAACCTTTTCCCAGAAAAGACCCTCTCTTACCAGACAATCTTGAAAACACATCTAAGAAAAGACACACGACTGCATAACCCAACAAAGAGGGCGGGCAGCAGAATCAAAGGGAAGCTGACTCATCTTACCTGATTGTATATGTTGTACTTGTTGACGTGGTTTTGGTGAAAAATCAGTTTAAGAAACTGCCCGACTGCGTCCACATACACTGATTTTAGTTCCCGGGCTTTGCAACCTGTCTTTTCGTTATCACAGAGAGACACGTACCTGAAAGAAAGACACACTGGAAGAAGTGCTGGTTTGAAGACGCGCTGTTCTGTAAGGCTGCCCCGCACTTAGCAGCAGTTCACACAAAAGCTACGTCTGAGTGAGAGCCCGGGAACAAACCCCAGGAGTCAGGATCTGACCAGCAGAACTCACAGAGACGACAAGACTGCTAATTGAGCATTTTCAGTACGAGGCACCTGCGTATTCCTAAATCGAACGGAAGGACACAATGTAGGACCAGAGCAAGGGGCGATTCATTAACTTTTAAGAGCTCTGAGGTAGAACCAGTCAGTCTAAAAGCTGATGTAAATTTTAAATTTCATTCTTACCCAAGTCTTCGAAACCGCTCTCCTTGATATGGCACGAAATACTCGGGCAAGCTGTCACTAACGTAGAACTCAATTTTACTTGCAATCATATACTGGTGAGCAAGTAACTGCAGTTTTCTTATTCGACATCTCTCCACCATTTGAAGAACAATTTCTTGTGGAAACTGGCAAAATCTGAAAACAAACACACTTCTGTTTCTTCTGACCAATCACCGCAGAGGGTTTCTGTTCGCTAGCACCTCATTCTTCCAGGTAAGAAGCGTTAACTAAGCACCCGCTGTGAGCGGATGGTCCGGGCGTCCGGACGGTACAAAGAGGACTGCGACATTGTTCCGGTTCTCGTGAGATTTCAGTTAGAGCTGAAGGCTGGAATTACGATTTGATTTGATCTGCCTGCAACCCTACGTGAATCGTAGTCTGGCAGCTAGTCAGTGGTTTGAAGGGAAGCCTGAAGTCTGAAGTTTATCATGAGGTCAACAAATCAATTCTAAGAGGCTGTACTGTAAGTGGGCAAGACAGAGCCAAAGGATTTTCCACGGGAACCCAAACACTTCAGGAAAAGCGCTTGTCTGTCAATACCCCAGGAGCGCCTGCCCTTCACGCTCAGCGGTCAAGGGGGAGCAGCCTAGGCTATGGCCCATGTTGGCGCTTTCAGTTTTGCTTAGAGGTGACAGGACACACTAACAAACTAGCTAAGAATCAGTTAGAGAACCACAGAGATCAGCGAAGACCTGGCACGGCAATAAAAGATCCTGACCAGGCACTCCCCCAATGTTTGCAGGACAGCCAAGACCATCCACGCTCAGCTAGCAACGGGGTGAGGGGCTGGGGCAGGCACATGGAGCAGGGGACGCTCCCATGGATGAGGGCCACCAGGAAAGGCCTCTCCCACCTCAGGTGCCACCACCCTCCGTGTGCTCAGAGACGCCAGTGTCTGTGTTGCCACTCACCTGGCCACACCTGGCTTCTTTTCCCTCCCCAAGCTGCGGCTGTCGCCTACCCACCCACACTTGGCTCAGACAGGGGCCCGTCTACAGAGGGTTCTTCCACCCAGCCCCCTGCTGGGGGGCCCACCTCCCCCACTTGCCCGCTGCACTGGACAGAGCCTGCCCAAGCCTCCTTGAGAACTTGGCCCCTGGGGGCAGCCCGCAGCTCTCTTGACTAGATCATTCTGATCGACACACAAACACTCTAGAAACACCCATCTTAAGAGCACCATCCTGTGACCTACATTCCTCTCCAGGTGCCCCCCATTCTGCATGCAGGAGCTGTCTGTAGTCACTATCACAACTTCCTTGTGCCCCTTCTCCCATCCCACCCCTGGAGGGCTCTGTCCCAGGCTGCTCACGGTTACTCATGTGAAGGCCACCATGGACCTCCACGACACCAAGTGCAATGTTTCCTTCCTGGGGCTGAACTTGCTCAGTCCACATACCTGCCCACGTGCCTCGAAGGGCTCTGCCTAACCCAGTGTGTGTGATGCCACCCCTTCCTGCTCTTCCTCCTACCTCTCGGGCTCCCTCCCTTCTGTCCAGCTGTGGATGTGTCCCAGGGCTGGGCCCAGGCTCCCCTCTTCTCTCCACGTGCCACGGGGGATCCTGTCAGCCCCATGGCTTTCAGAACTTCCTGCTCATCAGGGACCCCAACAGGGTGCCGCCCTGAGTCCAACTGTTCCGTATCTGGTGGGAACCTGATGCTCCCACACAGACCTGTAAAAGAACCTCTGCCCTGCCCGTGTCCGTCCCCACCTCAGTGATAGCACCCTGCCCACCCGCCTGTGGTCCAGGCCTCATCCCGAAGCTTCTAGCAGGGCAATCAGGTGGCCCAGACCATCGGTGGCCCTCCCTCCTTCGCTGCTCTCTAATCAACGGCTGGAGTTGTACTTGGCAGGTGGCAAGTGCTCGGAGACTGGCGGTGGAAGGGAGCAAAGAAGGGAAGGTAAAGAAAGGACTATCTGGCCAAACAGGCGTAAGATGGCAATTCCAGGCAGAACGCTGCACAGAAGCTAAACTTATGGGCTGTAGGGGGCGGGTGGGGAGGACAGAGCCAGCGGATTTGCATGCTGTCATTTTGAGGGCACGACAGCCTGACTTTTCCTAACACCAAGTCACCAGAGGCACATTGGGCCAGGAGGGCAGTAGCAGACACCGGGAAGCCAAGCAACTTCGGAAATGAATATTCTTGTCTTTTCATGAATTTTTTTTTCTTTCGAAAAAAAACAATTAGATGCAAAATATTTTATCACAGGAGCCCACTGTAAAACTAAAAAATCTGCAAATACAACCTCTGCACAGAAAGCAGATGAGAATGTGTGAGCCAGACTGTGATGGGGGCGTACGACTGGGGAGTATGATTAGATAATTACGGGGGAACATTTCTATTCTTTATGCTTTTCTGTATTTGCACATTTTCTTAAGTGTGGATGAGTAAGAAAAAAAGGGTCAATAAATCATCTTTAAAAATAAACAGAAAGAAAAAATCCACCACAGAACAAAACGTCTGACACTGCAGCACAACCTGACAACCTGGTGGTCCCCATGTCCAAGTTACAGTAAAATTCGAGGCTCAGAATAAAAGGAATCCACGCGCCCTTCAGGGACCTGACACTGCTGCCCAGCCCACGCCCTCAGCCTGCCCAGCCCTTACCGTGGTGACCTCCACCCACTGACGGTCGGCGCGTGGATCATGAGTTCCCGGGCACTGAAGCCGTCTTCGTGTCCGGATGAGCTGACAACTACAAATCCGATCTTGTGGGGCATTCTGCACGCTTTGGCTGTTCACAGGAACAGGAAAGATTTCTTTAAAGTGATTCGCTGACATAACATTTAAAACGTTAGTTCCTGCCTTGCTAAACACACACAGTAATTCAACAAATATTCAGAATTTTTCATAACTTTGAAAGAGTCTAGTTTTTTTGTTAAATACTTTTTATACACACTTCTAATTCTACCTAAGATATCATTTAAATTATATTAACTTTTCCTAAATATTTGTTCAAAAAGTTTGACCAGTGTTGTGGATTGAATTGTGTCCCCCCAGAAGGTATGTTGACATCCTACCTGTGGTACCTGTGAATGTGACCTTATTTGAAAACAGGGTCTTTGCGGTCGTAATCTAGTTAAACTGAGGTCTGAGTAGGGTCCTTACAAGAAAGGGGTCAGAGACCCAGACATGCACAGGGAGCACACCATGTGACCACAAAGGCAGAGACTGGAGTGATGCACCTGTAAGCCAGGGAATGCCCAGGATTGCCAGAAACCACCAGAAGCTGGAGGAGGCAGGGAAGAATGCTCCCCTGAGCCTTCAGAGAGAGCATGGCTCTGCTGTCGCCTGGGTTTCAGACTTCTAGCCTCCAGAAGAAATTTATGCTGTTATAAGCCATCTTGTTTGTGATACTTGGTCATGGCAAAAAAGTTTTTTGCTAGTATATAAATATAAAGTTGTTTGCATCAGTTAGGGAACTAGCCCAACCAGTAAGTTAACTAGTTATACAATAACAAGGCACAAAAGGCAATTTAACCACTGACAAAATAATGATTACTAAATGAAAACGTACAACTAGAAGGAAGAGCAGGAACTATGGACAGACAAATTAAGTATAAAAATGTTCACATAGACTCGGGTTGAGTGATTTACATATAGGATATATTTAAATATTAATTACATGATTATTTTTTAATGTCATGATTTTTTAGTGAACCTGATCTTGCCCATAGTTCGATACCATCATTTTGAGGGTGGGTGGTGTTGCTGACATCCATCCTCTCCTCATTTGCAAACAGCATCTCAGTTTTCCATTGGTGGCCCTGCCTTCCCCACCCTAGGTGTGGTGGGGCTGCCCACTCACTCCGAGCCGTCCCCCTCAGTCCCGTCAGTCCATGAACTCCACATCCCTCCACAGTAGCGGGTTCAGGGTGGGAACGTGAGTGTGTGAGCCAGCTTTGACTGATAAGACTCAAATGCAGGACTTTGCTGGGCCTGCTGGAGGCCACCAGGTGGGGAGGCCATGCGGTTCGTGCAGCTAACCCAGGGAAGCAGTGCCGACCAAGGCAGAGCCACCCTCTGAGCCCTCAGACTCAGCCATAGTTAAAGCCCAATTTGGTCATGGACCTGGTTACTTTTCATTCACTAAGCCAATCAAACTCCTTCTAAGTAAGCCAATTTGAGTTAGGTCTAAATCATCAGCAGAAAAGAGGACTGCTCACTAAAACAGATAAGATATGCTATGAATTGAAATTCTCAACTGGAGGTAACATAAAAACATACCCCCATGAAACTGCTTTTTTTGACATGCCTGATGCATGATCTAGATCTTTCTTTCACTTTCATTGAGACTTGAAAAGGACCACTTCAATAAATTAATTGTTGGCTGGCACTTGCTGATGCTTCTTGGAATGCATGAACAAAAGCATTAAAATGAGAACGACAGGCCGCTATTAAGGATCTTAGCCATTTCTTACACAACGTCCACCGCAGGGCAGCACTGTGCAGCAGGGCGACGCGCCAACAGCAAGCTGGTGAGCACGGATGGGCATCACATCAGCTCATCACTGGTCCGCTGCCCTTCACACAGCCCCAGCCGCGTCCCGGGCACTCCACGCCAGAAACACGCAGCCTCCCACTCCTCACGTTCTTTGTGACCCACCACTTCCGGGCTGCCTGGGCTCTGAGCCCAAAGTTACTTGTCCCTTGGCCATGACACCCCCCCAACCACCCCACCCCGCAACAGCGTGTCAAGTCTTGGCGGTCCTACCCTTCTTCTCCATCCCACCATCCTGTTTAGAGCCACACAGCTGCCACAACTGTCTGGTGTTGCCCCCGGAGCACGGCCCCTCAGACTCGTCCTGTGCTCCTGCCAGAGGGACACGCCGCAGGCCTGGCTCTGGTCATGACCCAGCTCAAGACCCTCAAGGTATTACAGTGTCCACTTTGCCCTAATCCAATTTGCTTTTCCAACTCTCACTTTCTGTCTTCAATCCTGAAGTCCAGCCAAACTTAACTGAAGCTCAAAGTTAATATCCGTCTGCTTTGAATTCTGCTCTGATCATCTTCAAAAGCAGGTGCAGCTCCCTATCCCACCTTGACAACAGCATTTGTTCTCAGGCAGTTGGGTTCCAATCTCTGATCTTACCAATACACTGTGCTATGGCGCTAAGTCCTAAATATGGGACATTTAAAGTCTAATAGAAAGGTGCTTCCAGTATTCTATGTTGCCCCAATAAATCCAAAACAAAGCGCTGGCCTTTCAGAGCCAGGGAGAAGAAATGCATGGGCACCGTAGGGGAAATGTCATCACCTCAGTTTGATATTCGAAAAGGATTCCCTTTTTAGCCCACCCCCTCCCAAAGATCTTCCACTTTGTACCCTAGGGGTATCCGTTGTGCAAACCCTCAAGGGTCACGTGAGATCCCCGGGTGTCACTGAAGGATGCCACTTTCAGGCTTTATAAAAGTTAATGTCAGCAACTTGGGAAGAACGGAAGCTCTGCTGAATGCCTGGTTCTCAGCTGGTCTTCCTCACTGGGGGCGTGTGGGATCCGGGCTGTCCACAGGCACCCCCAGAGCGAGCCAGACTGCGACCTCTCCAAGCAGCAGTTACACTCTCCTCCCTGACCACACTCCTCCTGGTACGGGCACGGTAAAGGGTAATTAACTATGAATTAAACTGAAACTCATCGCAGCAACTTCCAAACATTCTGTTACCACACTAGGAAACAAACTTTGTTTCCAGTTTTCTTAAGAACGTTTAAATGTCACACAACTAAATAATGACGTCTTGTCAAGTAATCTTAAGGATTGAAAGGGCTTCAGGGAAACCTGAAATTGAAGAAGGATCAAAGTTTAACCTATACAGGGCCAAGGCAACGTTCTCCAATCTTTCGATCCGTAGGACACGTTTAAACTGGTCCACTGTGAGTTATGCGCCCGGAATAGGAAAAGCCGGGCAGGAAAATTTCGTCCGACGCGAAACGCAGCAAACGCACTGCGGGGTGAGACGCCCGGCGGGTCTCAGCGGCGTCGCCGCGGGCAGGACGCGCCCGTGTCCACGCGGGCGGCCGTGGGGAGCCCCCGGCCGGGCAGGCACCCGACACCGACGCAAGCTTCCGGGCATCCGAACCCAAGACCGCCCGGTCTGCGGCGACAGCCAGTCCGAGGCCCGAGCCCCCCGGCGCCTGGGCCCGCGGCGCCGCCGCCCCGACGGTACCTGCTCAGCGCGGAGCGGTCCCCCGGCGGAGGCCCTGCGGCGGAGGGCGGCGGCCAGGGCGGTGCAGCGCCGCCGCGGCCGCGGGCAGCCGGCCCGACCTCTCGGGCCCGGGGGGGGGCGGGGCGGACGGGCACCGGCCCTCCGCGAACCTCCCCGGCGGCCGCCACTCCCTCCGGCGGAACTCAGGTGGCGCCGCCCCCGCCGCCCCAGGCCGCCCTGCGCCCCCAAGCCGCTGCGGCGGTGGCAGCCGAGGAGCAGCCCCGGCCGCCTCCGCCCATCGCCCGGGCCACCGCCGCCGCTCTCATGACAACCAAGCTCAGCCCGGGGCCGAGAGCCTCCGCGCGTGCGCGACCCCGCCCTGACCCGGCCGCGCCTGCGCACGAAGAGGAGGGGGGGCGGTCTCCGCTTCTGCGGCCCCGGGGCAAGGCCGTTTCCGGGGCCGCGCCTGCGCACAAGGCGATGCGCGGCTTTGCTTCCGGGGCCTCCTGGGTAATGTAGTTCCGGGCTCGGCGCCCGGCGCGTGCCAGCTCCGCGCAGCCCGCCGGCGAGACCCGGGTGGCCCGGGCGACGGCTGCCTGGGCGGCGTGCGCGCGGGAGCGGAGCCTGCGGGCCCGGAGGCCTCGAGGACGCTTGCGATGCTCCCCAGAGCCAAGAGCGTGAAGCTGCGGGCCGTGCGCAGCCCGAGGAAGTTCGGCGTGGCGGGCCGGAGCTGCCAGGAGGTGCTGCGCAAGGGATGCGTGCGCTTCCAGGTGCGCCGGCTGCCGGGCCCGCGAGGCTTGCGGGGCCGGGCGGTGTGCGCGGCGGGCGGGAGCGCCCCGGAGCCCTCGCCGTCACGTGCCGTCCGCCGGGCGCCGGCTGCCGCGCGCTGGGGCGCGGGTGGGGGCCCTGCGGGGCGGCCTGGACCCCTCCTTCCCTCCGCTGACCGTGCGGGCCGCGACGGCTCTGCCCGGGCTCGGGGGCCCTGGCGTCAGTGCCCAGCTGGCGGTGCTCCCGGGGTCACGCGAGGCCACGTCCTCCCTGCAGCCTCGCTCAGCTCCCCCGCTGTGCGATGACAATGCGGTTGGGCTTGGGTGGGCTCCGAATCCCTCTGCGGATTTCAGTCTTCGTTCTCATTCCTTACTGTGCTTGTTTCTCGGGCCCGTGCTAGGCTTGCGTGTGTGCACGTGAGGGTGGTGGTGGGGAGTTGCCATAGAAGTGCCTAAAACTTCACACAAGGCCTTTAAAAAAAAGCGTCAAACTGACCAGTGGAGCAGCAGGGAACCAGACCTCAGCAAGCCAAGAGTGCGCGTGCCAGCCACGCTTTTGCAGAGGCAGTGAGTCATTTTCAATGGGATGGGTCGGGTCCTTGCAGGCCTGTAGTCTCAGCTACACCGGAGGTTGAGGCAGGAGGATCTCTGAGGCCAGAATTCAAGACCACCCTGGGCAATATAGTAATAAGACACCCCCCTGAAAAAAAAAAGTCTATGTAGTGAATTCTGCAAAGCAAACAGTCACCACTTCTTACATGTTTTTATGTGACGTTTCATATTTTAGAACGGCCTGCGATCGGGTGCCCTTGTTTGGACGTGCTGATTGTCTTGGGTGTTGATGTAAACAACAGGCAGCATCCAGAGCCAGGCTCTTTACACAGAGCTGCTTCTTGTCATGGGTGACGCCTGCAGATGAAAATCCCTGTCCTGCTGCCCAGACAGTGGCCGCCTGAGACCCTTCCCTCCCCCTTCCCCCGCAGCTCCCGGTGCGCAGCTCCTGGCTGTGCCTGTACGAGGACGGCACGGAGCTGACCGAAGACTACTTCCCCAGCATCCCGGACAACGCCGAGCTCGTGCTGCTCACCTCGGGCCAGACCTGGCAGGGCTGTAAGTGGCAAGGGCCTTGGGGGTGGGCAGGAAGCTGGCCCGGTGGAAGGTCCTGGGGGCTTAACCCAGGCACCAGTTAGGAAGGGAGGGGGAGCCCCCCTTACTCTACCCTCCCGTCTTAAGGAGGAGGCCCTCTGGAGTCAGAGCTGGTCAGGGTCACGTAGATGGCCAGGTCCTCAGTCCTCCTGAGTTGCTTAGTTGGTTGTCTTTTTAAAGAAAATTCTCTTAATTTTGTTTGTGTTCATTTGAGGCATCCTAGTAACTCCCTAAGGCAAAGGCGGGCTTGGTTGGGCCCATACAGTTTTGTGAGTAAGGTGCAGCCAGAGAGAGATGCCGCTCTCAGCTGCCGGGCTCTGTGCCTCTTCCTAAAGAGATGGGGTGGTGGCTCCCGCGATGCTCGGTTTCTTACCTATTGGTGTTTACTGAGAGGCTGTCCTCAGGGCTCGTGTTTGGAGCAATTGCTTTGAGAGGTGGTTCTTTAGGGGTCTCTGGACAAAAGCCCTAGAACACAAGTTTTGCCTTCCAGAACAGCTGGATGGCAGGTTCTGTGCTGCTTGTGTGAGTGTCCATGAGCGAGAGGTTCCAACCCCTGGGACAGGCTCGGCACCATCGTGTGCCCTTCCTGGGAGGGTTGTCTGGCTCTTGTGCAAAGGGGGTTATGCTTGGGGAGATGATTCTGGTGCCTTAGGAAGGACATTGGAGCTCCTGGGACTGGAGAGGGTCCTGGCTCCTCTGCCAACGGGGCAGAAAGAGGGAAGCTGAAGGGTAGTGTCTGTGCAGTGGGCGGCTGTGGTGTCGGGGCTGAGCTGTCAGCAGGAGGGGTGATGCATCTGGTGTGTGCTCTGAGGTTGCAAGCCCTCTCTCCCCGTTGGGTCTTGTCCTTCTAGAGGAGGCAGCCAGAAAACTTCACAGTGATGCCACCTGGGATGGCCCCTGTGGGAGCTAGAGCAGGAGACCAGCGGGGTATTGGGTGGCTTTGGATGTTTCCTTTTCTTTCCTATTTCCTGGTGCGGTTAAGTGAGAGCGGAACAGAGTGCTCTCTCCGTCCCTCCCCACCGCTCAGTCTCTTCATCTGTCTGTCTGTCTTTGTTCCTTCTCTCTGGTGCTTTGTCCCCGTCTCACTGAGAACACCTGTCCTTTTCTTGGTAGACTTTTAAAAAATATTTTAACTGTGTATTTAGAAACAATGCTAAATTCCCAGGAAGGTGCAAAGAAAGTCAGGAAAGTCCTGTGTAGCCTTCACTGATTCCCCTAAAGGTGACATCTGACATAACCGTGGGTACAGTATCAAAACCAGGAAGGTGACGTTGGTGCAACGTGTGTGTGTTGTTCTGTCAGGTATCCCCAGGTAGGTTCATGTGACAGGCACTGCATTCAGGGTACAGACCTCCCCAATCCGTCACCACCATGTTTCTCCCTCACGCTGCCCCTCTGTAATCCTGTCCCTGAGATCCATCTAAGTTGTATGTGTCAATAGTTTGTTCCTTTTTTTTTTTTTTTTTAGAGATGGGGTCTCGCTCTGTCACCCAGGCTGGAGTGCAGTGGTGCCATCACAGCTCACTGCAGCCTCCAACTCCTGGGCTCTAGCGATCCTCCTGCCTTAGCCTCCCCTTTAGCTGGGGCTACAGGGACACGCCACCACACCTGGCCAATTTTTAAATTTTTTGTAAGAATGGGAATTATGTTTTAATAAAGCTATTTTTAAAAAAGGAAGAAACTTCCAAAGTGTTTTCCAGAGTGGCTGCTCCATTTACCTTTCCACCAGCAACGTACAAAAGATCTGGTTTCCCTGCAGCCTCAGCAGCCTTGGGCGTCGTTACTATTTTTTATTTAATCCTTCGGACTGGTGTGTGGTGCTGGCTCACTGTGGCCTTGATTTGCATTTCCCCAATGGCTAATGGTACAGAATATCTTTATGTGCTTATCTGCCATCTGTGCATGCTCTTGGTGAAACGTTTCTTCATGTCTTTCGCCCGTTTTCTAATTGGATTTTTTTTTTTAACTATTGAGTTTTGAAAGGTTTTTGCCCCCTAATACACCCGGATATGAGTTCTCTGTCAGACGCGCAGTTTGTGTGTATTTTCTCTTCTTCTGTAGCTTGTCATTTCTTTCTCTCACCAGTATCTTCCCAGAGCGAAAGTTCTGAATTTTGAAGAAACTCAGTTTGTCAATTATTTTCTTTTATGCTTGTGCTTTTGATGTTAAGCTGAAGAACTTTTCACCAAGCCTTTGGTCCCCAAGATTTCCTCCTGTATTTTTCTGCATCAGTTGATATGCTTGTGTGACTTTTCTTCTGTAGCCTGCTGATGTGGTGGATCACACTGATTGATTTTCGAATGTGGAACCAGCCTTGCATTCCCACATGGCTGTGGCATTTACATCTTTTTAACTGTTACTGAGTTCTATTTGCTAACGTTTTGTTGGGGTCCTTGGTAGACTTTCACTTCCTATTAAGAGCTTGCCAGGAGAGCTCACTGCTTTAGGGAGTTGTGCGAAGACTCTGGGAGGGAGCAGGAAAAGTGATTTGCTGGTCTGGAGTAAGGCCTTGCTGGAAGGGCCAGAGAAGGGGCGGCTTGGTTCGGAGGAGAGGCCTCAAGGAAGGGCAGCCATCTGCTGGGTGGCACTTTCGTGCTCTAAAGCACATCCTCACAGCGCCCTGACAGGTGGTCACCAGCCGGGGTCAGGGCAGGGACGAGGGCCTGGAGACAGTCCCCAGGCTCTGAGAGGTTAGGACAGAGATGTGGGCAGAGACTTCTCGTGGCTGGGGCAGCACGTGTCTTCCGCTGGACTGTACGCCTTTCTGTTTGTCCCCCTGTTGGTGGCAGATGTGAGTGACATCGGTCACTTCCTCAGTGTATTCCACGAGCCGCATGCGGAGATCATCCAGGCTGCCCGGCAGCTGCTGTCCGACGAGCAGGCCCCACTGAGGCAGAAGCTGCTGGCCGACCTCCTGCACAACGTCAGCCAGAACATCGCGGCCGAGACCCGGGCCGAGGACCCGCCGTGGTTTGAAGGTGCGTGTGGACATGGGCGGGCCGGGCTGGCAGGGGAGGGCTTCCTCGCAGCCTGAGGGGCCAGGAGAAGTCGGGTCCTATTTCAGGTCCCAGAGCCCCCCAGTGCGGGGCTTGCCTGGCTTCGCAGGGGTGGGGACGGGGTCTCTGAACAGGAAGCCCTGGGCCTCATGGGAAAGGCGTCCAGCAAGAGCTCATGTGGTGGGTCAGAGTCCCGGGCAGCCCTTGTGTGGGCCTTTTTAATTATTATTTTTTTAAAATTGTGGTAAAATATATAAAACCTAAAATTTACCATCATCACCATTTTTAGTGCATATTCAGTGGCATTAAGCACATTCTCGTTCCGTGAACTGTCACCACGATCTGTCTCCAGAAACCCTCTCATCTTCCCATCCTGGAAGTGTCCCCGTTAAACACTGACTCCCCATCCCTGCCAGTCCCTGGCGACTGCCATGCCGCTTCCCGTCTCTGTGAGTTGACCACTGGGAGGCCTCCCGTGGGTGGGTCCCGCAGGGTTTGCCCTTTGTGAGCGGCTGGTTCCACTCTGCACAGGCCCTCAGGTCACCACATCGTAGCAGGCGTCAGGTCCCTTCCTTGTCCAGGTGAGTGACACCTGTTGTATGTACGTGCACATTTCCTATTGATCGACACTTGGGCTGCTGCTGCCTGTTGGACTGGCCATTTTTTTTTTTTTTTTTGTTTAAAAGAGTCTGGCTCTCTTGCCTGGGCTAGAGTACTGTGGTGTCAGCCTAGCTCACAGCAACCTCAGACTCCTGGGCTCAAGCGATCCTCCTGCCTCAGCCTCCCAGATAGCCGGGACTACAGGCATGTGCCACTGTGCCCGGCTAATTTTTTCTGTTTTTAGTTGTCCAGCTAATTTCTTTCTAGTTTTTTAGTAGAGACGGGGTTTTCCTCTTGCTCAGGCTGGTCTCGAACTCCTGAGCTCAAGCAATCCTCCCGCCTCGGCCTCGCAGAGTGCTAGGATTACAGGCGTGAGCCACCACGTCTGGCCTGAACTGGCCTTTAAGGTGGCTATAGCCAACCCCGAGAGACTGAAACCCTCTTGGAAAAGGGGCTGAGGGCTAGCGAGGCTGAAGCCCCTTGGTAGCGTTTGAGATGCTTCCAGAACAAACAAAACCTAACATCACTCTCAGAATGCTTCTCAAGACGCAGCCATCTGACCCTCACGTCCTGCCCCGCTTGGCACCGGGGCCGGGCAGGGCACAGACCGAGAGGCCCCTGGCCTACCTCATGGACTTGGGGGTCTCCTCTTTTTCCTGGCAGGCTTGGAGTCCCGATTTAGGAACAAGTCTAGCTACCTGAGATACAGCTGTGAGAGCCGGATCCGGGGTTACCTTAGAGAGGTAAGCCTGTGTGAGAGCCAGGGACGCCGGCGGGTTTGGGAAGGCCGGCTCTCCGGGCTCAGGAGGCTCCGGTCCTCGGGATGGCGGGCAGTTGGCCGGGCCACCATGCCTGCGCCTGCACGTGTCTGGTCGGCTGCTCTGACGAGCTAAGCCCGCAGATGCACCGTGCACCCGGAGGAGCGCACAGCGTCACCGTCTCACTGCTCGGCCACCTCCTGCGCTTGGCTTGGGCTTCCGTCCTCCCCAGAGCAGGGTGCTCGGGTCCTGCCTGGCCTGGCTGGGATGGGCGACACTTTCTCCTTCCATCGTGTGTTCCCCTGTTGTGTTGCATAGCGCCGGCCTCTGAATATCTTCATGTGTCGGGTGGTTCGATTTTGTCATGAACTTAACATCTTCTCTCTGTCACCATGCACTCTGGCGGGTGCCCCTCTCTAGCACGCACATTCACTTTCTGTCGCATGGCGCAGCGCAGTCCCCTGACCTCTGCAATGGAAAGGTGGGGCGGCGTCTGCCTCGTTGAATGCTTCTTGGAGGCATTTGGAGTCATTGCTGGGCCTGAGCTCTGACTTTTAAAATAGACCAGCCCCTTCCTACTCTGGGAGACGTCGGACGTGGACGGATGCGGATTTAAGCCTGACGTTTCCAGTGGAGACCGTGGTTCCCCTTCAGGAAGCAATGGGCCCTCGGGCCCACGGCCTGCCGTGGTCTCTATTCTGCTTCCTTCCAACAGGGAAATAGACCCGACCACAAACGAGGAGCAGAGTGGAGAGCGGGACCTGTCCCTGCTCTGGGGTGCTTGGGCACGTGGGCCTTGTGCCCCCACCTCGGAGGGCTTTGTGCCGTCCCTTCAGGTCCTTTTGGACAGGACAGGAGGAGGGTCGCGTGTCCCACTGGCACGCACCAGCAGTCTGGGTGGAGCGGGCGGGTGGCTGGGCAAAGCCCGGGGGCTCTCTGGTGTTTTTTGCAGCGTGCTGCCTTGTGTCCTGCGGGTGGTGGGGAGTTTTGTTCCTTCAACTTCCATCCCCCGCCTCGATGCTCCGCGCCCTGCCACACATCTAAATTTTAATTTTCGTGTTAGAAAACTGGACACTGTGTGTGCTCCCTGGAGAAGCTGTTGCACTGACGGCATCTCAGGCTGGGGTGGCGCAGGCCCTGCCTGGCCCCGCCTGCCTCCGCCTGGGTTCCCGCTCGTGGCCTCCGCTGGGGACCCGGCTGTTCCCTGCTCACCACTCCCCCCACTCCCCGTCCCGGGGCTCTCCAGGATGTTGATCACACAGACTGCTGTGGCACCACCGCCCTGCCGTCATGCTGCGCCTGCGTACCACCCCATGGGAAGACTGAGCACAGAGCTGGTGTCGTCACCTGCCCTAGCTCACGGGGCGGGGGATGAGGATGAGTGCCAGGGCAGATGGGGAGAGGATCCCCAGAGCTCGAGTTCATCGTTTGTCCAACTGTGATCAAAGCTGGCAGAGGTCTGCGGGGCCAGGCAGCCAAGTGTAGGTGAGGGTCACCCCCTCAACTGTCACCTGGCTCCTTGGTCTGCAGACCCCTCCACCTCCACCTCCCTCCCCTCCCAGCGGTGGAGCCAGCTCTGCCCCTCATCTGTCTGCCACGTCTGAATGTGGGTTTCCTCTTTACATAGCATGACACACCACGCCACATCATGGCATGCCACACCACACCACACCGTGCCACATCACGCCACGACACACTGTTAGCATGTGGAGGGTGCTGCGGAGGCCCCTGGGGGGTGGGGGGCTGCATGTGCTGTCCTGACATTGCCCCACGTGGGTGGCGTCCCTGTGCCCATGGCCTACCCCACTCTGGGTGGCACAATTGCTAATTTTCTGCTGTCTCCTCTTTTTCTGCGTTTCCTCAAGGTCTTGGTGACTGTCCCTGCTCCCCTGAATTCCCTAACCTAGCTCATGGTAGTTGTCCTAACTAAGTGTAATAGGTCTGGGCCCTTCCGTTCCCCACTGCCTGCCTGACCACAGCGAGACAGCCACTACCACTGACGTCAACTCCCCTGCTTCTCACGCAGCCTGATGGGCCGGTGTCGCGGTTCCCTCCGCGTCATGGGCTCGGAGCAATTTCCCAGGGGGCAGCCAAGCGGGTCTCGACCCGTGGCCAGAGGGGCAGGGTCTCTGAGGGCCGTGGAGGTGAGGATCGGGAGCCCGGCGTGGGTTTAGGGCATGGCACGTCAGGCTCGGCGGTGCTCCGTGGTCTTCTAGGTGAACTCCTACGCCTCCACGGTGGGTGCAGAGGCCCAAGAGGAGTATGTGCGGGTCCTGGGCTCCATGTGCGAGAAGCTCAAGTCTGTGCAGTACAACGGCAGCTACTTCGACAGAGGAGCCAAGGCCGGCGGCCGTCTTTGTACGCCGGAAGGCTGGTTCTCCTGCCAGGTGAGCTGCCGAGGTGGCCTGGGGCGTAGCCCTGCTGGGGCAAAGCGGGTGAGGACGTTCAGCCCTTGGCCGCCTGGGCAAAGCCCCGTGGGAGGTGCGGCTCTCACGTTCACAGTGAGGGCAGGACTGTCAGCCGGTGGTTCTCAGACCTGACACTCCTGGGAGTCCCCAGGGAGCTTGTACAGGGCTGCCGGGTCCACTCCAGGGCCTCTGCGTCTGTAGGTCTCGGCCGCGTCTTAGGTCAGCTCGGGCTGCCGTGACGGATTACCGTAGCTGGGAGCTTCCACGGCAGACATTCCTTTCTCTTCGTCCTGGGGGCTGGAAGTCAAGATCGAGGCGTTAGCAATTTCACTGTCTGGCGAGGGCCCTCTCTTCCTGACATGTAGGAGGGACCTTCTTGCCGTGTCCTCGCACGGAGGGTGATGGGGAGAGACTCTCCTGTGTGTCTTCTCATAAGGGCACTGGTTCCAGTGGGGGCCACCCTCTGATCCCAGCACCTCCCAAAGGCCCCGCCTCGTAACACCATCACCTTAGGGTTTAGGATTTGAGCACATGAATTTTTGGGGCACATAAACATTCAGAGCATAGCAGTGGGCCTGAGAACCTGCATTTCTGACGAGTTCCTGCCCGGGGACTCCGCTTTGAGAACCGCCAGTGCAGGTGGGGAGGGAACAGGGGCAGCACGTGGGGGTCTCGTGGGGGCTGCAGGGGCGGTGGCACTCACTGAGGGGCTCTCAGAGGAGGACAGTTCAGGGCTTCTGAAAAATGATTCTGTTCCCCGTGGATGAGCTTTCTAGATGACCGAGAGTTCTGGTATTTCAGGAATTGTGGCTGCATGTGGCATTCTGGGCACTAGTTACGCTTGACGGCATCGGCCACACAGGCAGACACTCCCAGGCTCTGGCCGGGTCACAGGAGTACCGTCTTGAACAGGTGCCCCATCTATGGGGGCCCAGGGCCAGGTGTCTGGAGGCTGGAAGCAGTGACCTTTGCGGGGATGGGCGGAGGCTGTTGAGTCTCATGCCTCTTTCCCGCCGCCTGGGGGGTTCCCCTTCTGTGTCGTGTTAGGCATGTCCAGCCTTGAGTGGCAATGGTGTCAAGGGCTTTGGTGAGTCTGTAGACCCCGCCCCGGTGTGGAGAGGAGCGGTGGGGGGGCACCTCTTGCCATTTACAACTGCGGTCGCCTCCCCAGTAACATCCCCCTGGTGGGCGGCCTTCGTGGAGCCACTGAGAGGTTCCAGCAGCAGGGGCTGGGTGGCAGGTTTGGCCTCTTGTGGTTTCTTATTACTGAAAAAGGCTCCTGGCTGCCATTGATGGGCAGATTCTTTCCATGGGTGACGGACTCTGACCATAAACGTACTTCCTCCAAGCTGGCTTGATACCCAGACTGTCAGATGAGCTTGCTCGGACACTCATTGAGTACCCACTGTGCCAGGCACTGTGCGAGGTCACCCCTGACCTCAAGGAGCTGCCAGCGCTGGGGACGGTGAAAGAGATGTAAACAGAAAAGGGCAGGGGACGTAGCCAGTGTCCTGGGGTGTGGTGGGCCAGTCAGGAGGGGAGCCGGGGAGGAGGCAAAGCTTTGGCGTGGGGTTGGGCAGGGGTGGGTCGGTGGGACCAGGTGGGCCCTGGCACAGCAGCGGGAAGCAGTGGGCTCCATTGGGGAAGCTGCAGGTCTTTGGCATGCTGGGAGCGTGGGGTGCCAGCTGGGAGCGGAGGTGGCAGCTGGAAGCTAGACCAGCAGCTGGGAGCGCGGGGTGGCAGCTGGGAGCTGGGCCACTCGGCTTACCTTCCAGAGATGTCTACGACAGAATGAGTGTGCCAAGTGACCAGGAATGCCAGTGGCAGGAAAACAGAAGCAGTGGCCATGGTGCCTTCAGCAAGGCAGGCCAGCCTCTGTGTCAGGATTATAGGGAAATGTCGGGGAGCCTCAGAGGTGGATAGAAAGGGAGCACCGTGGCACACAGGTCCTTGTTAGCCCTGGCCCTGCCCTGGGCAAGTCAGCGCCTCCCAGCCTCCGCTCCCCACAAGGTGTGGCTGCTGGTATGTAATGGAGGGGGGCGGGGGGCTGGAGATGGCAGGTCTGTCCCAGCGTAGGTGGTGAGGTGTTCAGTGAAACCGTTGACCAGGGACTAGATTCCCGCGGAGCCTGCATCTCAGTAAGATCATCAGACTCCGTGGTGGAGACAGCAGATGACAGACTCACTTCCTGGCCTCCTCTTGCTCTCTTGGCCCCCAGGGTCCCTTTGACATGGACAGCTGCTTGTCGAGACACTCCATCAACCCCTACAGCAACAGGGAGAGCAGGGTCCTCTTCAGCACCTGGAACCTGGACCACATGTGAGTGCGCTCTCCAGGAGGGCTCGGGAGTGGCTGTCGCTGAGAGCCACATTCACAGGCCGGGGAAGCGCCTTGCCAGGGTCCGTCCCCACCTCCGGTATAGCCCAGGGAAGGGGCCGAGGGGGCCGGTGCACTGTTCTTTCAGTGCTGCTGGACCTTGAGCTCCCGACCCCTCCGTTCCCACCCAGATGGAGCTGGGCCACGTCTGCCTCCCCCAAAGCGCAGGGCCCAGGCACAGAGGCACCTCGTGCGCTGGAACCGGGACGCGCCCCGACAGCGGGCACTCTTGGCGCACAGGGCTTGTCTCGCAGAGCTGGGCCCGGCACCAGCTGCAGCCAGCCGGGCGGTTTTTGTAGCTGCACGAGCTCTAAGCTCTACAGCACTAAAGAAAAGGGCAGGATGGAAAACTTCATTGTTTTAAACTGAGATGCTGCCCCTAACCGTAGCTGTGTCCTCACCCTTGTTTTGTAAAGACAGAGATCCTCAAATGCCTTGAAGTGGCTACACAGGCTGCGCGTCCCTCATCCGAAGTCTGAAATGCTCTAAATCTGAAACTTTCTGACTGTTGGCACCATGGCCAAAGGAAGTGCCCATCGGAGCATCTCTGGTTCTCAGATTTGGGATGATGCGTCCGTAAGTGAAATGTTCCCAAATCCAAGAACGTCCCAAACCCAAAACGCTTCTAGTTCCAGGCATTTCGGATAAGGGACGCTCAGCCTGTGTTACTTTTTGGAGTCAGGTTTTTGTAAAAGTATAAAACGTTGTAGGTGAATCATCCCTTGCGCGCCAGTCCCCTGCGCCTGGGGAAGCACCGTTCTGGGATCTGCGTGTCCTTCTGATGCCTGTCACCGCACCCTCACCACGTGCCTGAGCCTCACACGCAGACATGTGACGTCCTGCTGTGCCACTCTGTGGCGTGTTCTCACTGTACACTGCACTTGTGGTGACGCGTTGGTAGATCTGGTATGTTCGTTTGAACAGGTGCAGAACACTTTGTTTTTGAATAGGCTCTAATTTTAACTTGTGTTTCCACGCTGGTAGGCATTTACGTTACTTCTGATTTTTCACGGTTATAAAAAACTGGGATGAACACTCATACGGAACGAGCCCATATGGTCTTTTTCCACGTTATCTGAAGCGTGGTCACTTTTAAAGCATCAGCAGCATCTGAGAGCAGGGTAGGAATGCAGATTCTCAGGCCCCATCCAGACCTCTCCCGGGTGCCGGGGTCTGGGGTGCATCCCAGCGTGGGGAGGCTGCCGAGTGACGCGAGACGGCCGCCTCCCCCCTCCGAGTGCTGAGAACTCGTGCGATCCACGTCGCCCCACGTTCTCACCCCCACTTGGTGCCGTTGTACTTACTGCATGGATCCTGCCTGGTAGGTGAGAGACAGATTTTCTTGCTTTAATTTTCATTTTCCCAAAGACTGGGAAGTTGGAGTATCTCTTTCTATGTTGATTGGCCACTGTGTTGTCTTAGTCTTCTTGTGTTGCCATAAAGGGCGTCTGGGGCTGGGTAACTTGTAAAGAAAAGAGGTTTATTTGGCTCACAGTTCTGCAGGCTGCAGGAGAGGCGGCACCAGCGTCTGCCCCGGGAGGGCCCCAGGCGGCTTCCGCTCCAGGAAGAAGGTGAGGGAGCGGGGGTGTGCGGGAGCCCGTGAGAGCAGCCCCAGGAGAGAGGACAGCTCCAGGCTCTTTTCAACCACTAGTTCTCGCGGGAACTAAGTGGGAAAGCACTCACTTCCGGCGAAATGGCACCTGTCATTTATGGGGACCCGAACACCTCCCACCAGGCCCCCCCTCCAACACCGGGGCCCCAATTTCAACAGGAGACTTGGGGCAGGGCAAACGAACCATATCCAAACACAGCCTGTGTCTTCTGTTGCTTTCCTTTGCTCATTTTTTATTGGATTTTTGGTTTTATTTATTTGTAGGGTTACTTTACATCATCTGGGTACTAACTCTGGGTACTATTCCGGGTACTAATTCCTTGGTGGCTATTTATGTTACAGATATCTTATACGATTTGACTTGTCTTTAATTCTGCGATGTCTTTTATCACGACAAGTTTTAAATTTCAGTGTACTCACATGTATCTTTTCATTTGTGTGTTGAGAGGTCCTTCCCCACCCTGTTCAGCATGACGATGTTCTGTTTCGTTTTTGCTGGTTTGTGGGACCCCTTCTGACATGCACCAAGCACCCAAGCTGATGTCTCCCGGACACCCGGGTGCTCTCGTACTTTTCACAACCCTCTGGGGGTGGGGACGTGGGCCTAGGGCACCAGCCAGCAGTTTAAAATGGGACTGGCCGCCCAGCACGGAAAGCAGAACACAGATGAAGACAGCAGACGTGCAGCGTGAGCCCGAGTAACCCTCACGGAATGTTTGCCTCGGTGACATTTTCTCGAAGTGCATATGTTTACGCACGGATACGTGCATTGGGTTTTAATTAAAAGCGGAGTTTTTACCATCAGCAATCAAAAAGTCACAGAAACACTGGTCTGTCTACCACAGGCCTGCCCCTGACACTTGTGGGCTTGAAGCCACATGCCCCATGTTTAAATATTTAAGAGTTAAAGCTAACAGATGATGAAATAAAATGCACGCTGACCTCCTACCTGGACTTACATATCATCGTGGCCTGGAGGCCAGGTCCCACGTTCGAGAAGAATTTGCAGACTTTGGGGGTTCCAGGGTGTGGCGGTGCAGGGCAGCTGGCCCCTGGCGCCAACCCATGGCCCTTCTCTTCCCACCTGAGCACCACCTCACGCCACAGGGACCTGTACATGCGCACGCATGGGCGTCCAGGCTCTAACACCCCCCTGGGTGAGGGGTGTGTGCCCTGGGGTGGGCTTGTCCCGGAGGGTGGGCTGGCCAAGAGCCAGTGCAAACCTGGAAGCAGTTCCGGGGGGGTCCGGTGGAACGCTCTAGGCCCAGCACTGGGAGTGTGGTCTGGGCAGGGTGGGTCAGGCGGGCTTGGCCTGAAGAACCCTGCCCATGGGGCTGGGTGGGGTTTGGCCTGGGGAGGGCCCCCAGGGCTGGGGCCTAAGTGCTGTCCGAATTCTGGGGGCGTAAGGGCCTTTCTCCCTGCACCATACGCTGTGGGAGTCGCCCCGTAGATGCCAGCCGTGGGCCTGGTGCGGACTTTCCCTCCAGCCTCTTCACCGGTGCCTTGAGCCACCCTTGGCCCTTTACCTAATTTCCGTAATTTTTACATTTTTTTTTTATTCCTACCTCTACTTTTTTGGGTTTCTTCTTCGTTATCCATTAATTCGTTTCTCTTTGTAGCTAACGTATATTAATAGTTAGGGTTACACATTTCCCTGGGTGCTGCTTGAGCTGCGTCCCTGACTCCGGCGGCGTGTCGTTGCTCGGTGCTGAGGGCTGCCTGGTTTCCACGCGATTTTACTTCTGATCCATGAGTTATTCGGGAGTCTTTTTAGTTTCCAAGCGTTTTTGTGTTTTCTCAACGTCTTCTCGTCCTAACTGTCGTCCACCGTGGTCTGTTACTCGTCAGTGGTCACCGTGGCAGACGCTCTGAGACCGTTCATGCCGTGGCGTTCTTTGCCTCAGGCCCACTCTGCTGGGTTCCAGTCGCCTGCTGGCTTCTCTTGCTCCCCGAGACGTGGGCTTCCCGTGCCGTGGGGCTGGGTGTGTCTCTGGCTGGCCACGTGTACCTGCCTTTTGTTGTCATCCAGCCTGAGGCCGCCTTTCCGCCGGCGGCTCGAGCCCGCCCGTGCTGTGACAGCTGCCGTGTCGCTTAGAGCTGGACGCTGCAGCGTGTCTTGCCCCAGGACGGGGTCTGGCCACAGCGGCCCCTCCGTGAATGTCTGTGGGACGTTTTGGTGGATGAGTACGTCGATTTGGCGTTAGCTGCTTTGTTCTGCCTTCCTGTCACTGTCCCTCTCTTTGCTTCCTTTGGTCTCCTTTGTGGCTTCTGTTGATCTGCCGAGTTTCCCGCTTTCCTGCCCGTCACCTGGCCTGGAGGTGCGTGGGTGTAGAATCCTGTTCTTCCCCTGGTGTCCCCAAGTGTCCCCAGGATCAGAAGTCGGCACTGCGGCCCTCCTCCCCCAGCCTGGCCTCGGCCTGACTGCCCAGGTGTTGC
>CAUYRT010010282.1:0-16503 GCA_963574885.1 Lepilemur ruficaudatus
CAGGAGTTCGAAACCAGCCTGAGCAAGAGTGAGACCCCGTCTCTACTAAAAATAGAAAGAAATTAATTGGCCAACTAAAAATATATAGAAAAAATTAGCTGGGCCTGGTGGCACATGCCTGTAGTCCCAGCTGCTTGGGAGGCTGAGGCAGAAGGATTGCTGGAGCCCAGGAGTTTGAGGTTGCTGTGAGCTAGGCTGACGCCACGGCATTCACTCTAGCCCGGGCAACAGAGTGAGACTCTATCTCAAAAAAAAAAAAAAAAAAAGAAAAGAAATGTGCTGGAGGAATAAAAACTGCAAAACAAGTAAAAATTAACATATGTAAAAAAAATACTGGACAATTACCTACTAAAAATGTTGCCTTGAAATGTAAAAACTACAAATTAAATTGAAGCTAGGTTTGAATTGCTTTTTTAGTTCACTTGTTATGTAGTCCATACAACATGTAATCAGGACACACTCTGAAGATTACCCCAATAAGCTCTGAAAAGAGCATAGTCATTAAATAAAATCATGAGATAATTGCACGGTTCTCTGGGTTGGGCATTACTAATATGGATGCTAATTTTATCTGTGCAACCACACTGATATTGGAGTGAGGGCACTCCGGAAACTGAAGCAGGACTCCACAGCACACCATCCTGTAAGGCAGCATAGCTGGGGGAAGCTCTCTAGCTTCTGCTTAGCTTGTAGGGGCCGAGTGCATGTGCATAAGGACACCTCCAGCCCCAGATCCTGGAAAGAGCAATGGCCCTCTCCAGCTACACGCCTTCTTTGTCCTTCCAGTTAAGACTCCACAGGCAAGTCCTCCATCCCACCATCTGCACCGGCCTCCTGTGCAGAAGCTGAGGATGAAAAGCTTAGAATACATGATCTGAGCCCTCAGCCAGGCAGTAGTGACAGGGTGGACACAACACATGACCTCATCTCTCCCAAAGTCTTTATATGGCAGTGAGTATGTGCATTAAGTACCTAATGATTCCTTCAAAATAATTATTTTAGTAATTGTATCTGCACTTGTGAGAGAGATGATCTATGTTTCAGTTGACAGAGGGCCAGTATGTGGGAAATCGGACCTCTAGTTTCTCTACAATTGAGGCAGAGCAGTTAAGAAGAGGAGAAAAAGGAGAGGAAGTGTAAAGAAAGAGGGGAGAGAAAAGAGGGCGGGAGAAGGTGTAAGGACAAGGGGAGGCAAACAGAGAGAGGAGGAGCTGGCTACAGTGAGAGGATGTGCTCCCACACGGTGCTCTCTGAAATGCCTTATCAATGTCCAGCCAATTAACATCTCACTATAGGTTCTATACAGGTTGATTAGTAGTTTAAAAATACATTAAATGGAATCTGGGCATTTTCTATAAAGCCATTTTTCATTTTTTCCATAATCTTTAACTGAGCATCTATGATATTCCCAGCACCATGGAGTCAAAAGATAAAAGTCATGATCCTCCAGAAAAGCTTATAGTTCAGGGTTCCAAACAATTTGCTATAATCCATAAGAATTCTGACTTAAAATCCCATGTGTTTGGGTATGGTGAAAAAACAAGGGGTCAGAGCCTACATATCGCACAGGAGAGGACGTCTGCATCTAGCTCAAGACGAAAAAGCATGAACTGTGGTCTGTGATATCCCCAGTATGCAAAGGCACAGTCCTTGAAACTCCAGAGAGCATGAGGTCCCCGAGAATGTACCAAAACAGCCAGTCTCCACGAGGCTCCATGTGTAACTTGGGCATTGCTCGGAAGGAAAGCTATCAAGACACTATTGATCAGGGAACTCTATCTTGAGATCTATCTTGATGCTAAACTCTGGGCTTAGAGAAGACTAGTTTCTTCTCACAGTTGTATATAAATTTTGCATTTGCCAACTGAAAGAGAAGCCATCAAGTGGGGAATATCATAGCCAGCATATTTGGGGCTTATTAACCTTGAATAGAGTGGCATGGTGGTTAAGAGAAGGACTTCTGAAGCCAGGTCGTTAGGGTTCAAATCCCAGCTTTTTCATTCATTAGTTTTGGGACTAAATGTCCCAAAATGGACATGGGACTTAATCTCTGTGCTCGCTCCTCAGTTTCCCCAATCTACTGAACAGGAACATGGCGGTACCTATCTCATAGTGTAGTTGTGATAATCGAAATGAGTTCATCTACATAAAGAATAATAAAAAGGCTGTTATTATGATGATGGAATTTATGGATATTGTTTCCTCAATGTACACATACGAAAACATTAGGATTCTTAAGCCCGTTTTCTCTCTTTTGGTCTTCCCATTTTATAACTAAACTTATCGAATGAAAATCCAAGCTGCAAAGAGGTGAGGCAACCTGGTTAACGTCATGCAACCAGCGTGCAGCACATCGGAAGCTCGGACTCTGGACGCTCAGTGGTCTCCCTGGTACTGTGACCTCAGCTCCCATGTGAAATGGCTTTCCTGTTAAGTGAGTCTAACTCGGGCTTCACTAGAGATTTATGCGGTCAGTGCTCCCCAGCTTATCTGCTAGGACTCCCACACTGCTTACCTGTTCACTAACTCATGTCTTTAGTGACACAGTTCTGACAGCCACGGAAAAATAACAAGGGCATCAGGTAAATGATTCACTCATAACTACAACTCTAGCCCACGTGACCAATTGGAATTCAAAAAGATAAGCCACGAATAGAATAAGATGCAGCCTGCAAGTCCATCCAGAGGCTACCCCACTGTAGGACACAGATGACTATGTGAAATCAGAACTACTCAAATGCCTAACAAAACACAAGAAGTAACCTCCTTCCATCCCACAGATATTCTAACTACCCCAGAGCTATGGAGATAAGGTTCTAAATTTCCGTTTGCATGCTGAGGAAACTCCCAGTGAAAGTCTTAGTTGTGCTCCCATTTTACAGATGAAAAGACTGCGAGATTGTCTGACAGGGGTTAACGGTCCTCTATGTCCATACAAAAATATTCTCTCATAGAAGGATACAGTGGCGACATTAACAATTTCTAGATGTTTTCACATGTATCATTTCATGTGATCCAATTAAGATGACAGAAATGTCATCTCAGACATTTCTGCTCAACCTCTCTTCATGTAGGGGCCCTTGAAAAGCAAGGTATCCCACGAAGGATCTGGTTTTGAATAGCAACAGAAAAGTGGACAAACTGGACAGGTGCTCTGCTTCCTGAGGGCATGGACAGCAGCTGGAGCCACCTCCCCCAGTTCAAGGACAGACAGGCTGGTGGACAGGCCGAGGCGAAGACTGAACAAAGGATGCAGAGAGGTTCAGGGCCTCAAAGGGTTGCAAACACTTCCCTTGCCTAAAAACCCTTTCTCTGCCATCAGCAGCAGCTCCCGAAGTTAGGGCACCCTGGGATGTACAATACGAACCTTCCTGGGGTCTCAAGCTTGATCTTTGGACTTACACTTGTCATCTTAAAACTGTTCACATTGGAGTTCTTTACAATAACATGCACTAATGGCACAACAAAATCATGGTAATAACAAAGATGTGTTAATCTGGGAAAATAGCTTCACAGTCATACAGCCCTAACAAGCTAAGGGTTTTCATTTGCCTGGATTCCCATCTAGTCCTTGTCCCCTGAACCAGTAGCCATCACCACCGAGCAGGCACTGCTCTGTATTCTACTTTCTTCATATAATCGCAATTCCTCTCTCAACCCAAGCATGTCTAATGACCCTGGCAAGTTCCCACCCCAAAGACTTCTTGTGTTTCAATTTCATCAGTAACGTAGACAACTGATCTCAAACAGGTTCCGTGACACGTCTGATTTGTAACTCCTAAGGTCTGAGATCATGGTTCGGGTGAGAAGGAGAACACTTTGCGGATGAGAGGCGGAGGAGGAAGGAAAAACAACTTTGCCTTTCTTCTCAGGAGACAAAGTGCTATTAGAGACTAAAGCTGCGGATGCCCCCGAGGGTGGGTGGGGGCAGGGTGCCTATGGCTTTTAGGCTGTACAGCCAAGATGTCGCCATATGCATGAAGCCACTCTTCACTCACCCAGGGCAGCAGTGTCCTCTGGGTTGAAGAACATTACTGTAGAACAAGAGCCCTGAGCATATTTCATTCAGACGGAATCATATCGCACCCCCAAACACACTTTCCCACTTAAAACCTTTGCAGTGTGGCTCTGCACTGATGGGGAGGTTTATACTCCGGGGCCTGGCACACTCAGCCCATGACCCGCTGCTGCCTCCCCCCTTGTCTCCCACCCGCCTTTCGGCCCTGCCCCAGCGCTGGGATCCAACCGCCAAGTCTCCACCTTCCTGGCCATTTGCTCACTCAGTTCCTCCACCTCCAACCCCAGAAGTATGAGAAACTGCCACTACCCTCAAAGAGCTCACAACCAGAGTAGGACAACAAAGGCCCTGAGTGTGTGTATGTTTATCTCATGGAAATTGGGAAGCCATTTCATTGTCTATGAAACAACATGTTTTTAACCCATCATTTCCAATGGTTTAAACCTGGACCAACATTTTACAAAGACTGGTTTTAAAACTTTCTTTTGTTACTATGAAATACAACATACATGCAAAAAAGTGCATAAGACACAAATGTTCTGTTTTATTTTTATTTTCATATTTTTGGGGGACAGGGTCCTGCTTTGTCACCCAGGCTAGAGTGCAGTGGTGTCATCACAGCTCACTACAACCTCAAACTCTTGGGCTCAAGAGATCCTCCAGCCTCAGACTCTCAAGTAGCTGGGAATACAGGTGCACACTACCATACCCAGCTAATTTTTCTACTTTTGGTAGAGACGGGGTCTCACTCTTGCTCAGACTGGTCTTGAACTCCTGACTTCAAACAATCCTCCTGCCTTGGTCTCCCAAAGTGCTAGGATTACAGGTGTGAGCCACCGTGCCCAGCCAGTATAAATGTACCGTTTTAAAAGAGGGATTTATACAGTTGATACTCATAACGGATAACTAATTTGTTAAAAATAAAAATAAAAAAAAAATCCTCTCTGCACAAGCACCAGTGATAACAATGTCACCACAGAGCCACCCAGTCACCCGTACAAGAGGATAATGTTTAAATATAAACCTTTCTCTTAACTGCCTTGACATTTGTATCATTTTCAATACCCCACTGTTTTTATTTCAGTTAACATATGTTCCAGATTTTCCAGGACAATCCCAGTTCCAAAGTTTAGGTTCTCTGGTCTCCATAAACCATCAAAGGTACCTCAAATTCTATAGATCTCCCAGACTTCCTGCTGAAGTTGACAGGAAAACAACAGAAAATGACAACCAAAAAACCCTTGAATATACCATGAGCCCTAGTTTGAAGTTCAAAATGTATTTACTGTTACAAACTCCAGTCTATGTTTGGTGTCTGCTTCCTATTTGTGGCTTTCTTGCAAAACCTAGGAGGGAGGATTCAGTTGCTTCATATTGGTCCCAAGTCAGTACTAAGCTGACTCACATAGACTTTCTCATTTCCACCACTAAGTGTGATAAAGACTGCAAGTATTTCCGGTGCAATTATAAATTGCATCTGCACACCCCAGCTTGCGAGTGCCTGCGGACAATTTCACACTACTCTGGTTCAATGCCTCCCTGTTGTCCTCTAAGCTTGAGAAACCCATTGCTATTGAACTCCCTTTGACAGCAATGACAATTATGAGAGTTCCATGTGAGGAAAGAGGGGAGGGCGCCCAAGGAAGACACAGACAGAAGGGCAGCTCTGAGGAGCAGGACTGGACTGACCCTCTCTAACCTGAAGAGCTTTCATCTCTCTCCCAAGGAGCCAAAGGCCCCGACTCTGGGTCATTAGCACCACCACTGATCTCCAAACCAGACGTGTCCCCAGAGAGGCCCCAAAGCCTTACTTTCTCAACTTTATTTTTCATCTCTGAAAAAATTCCAGTATCCTCTCAAAGAGCCTAATGAGATTTGGCCACATGGGAACTGTTCGAAACACACCAACTCTTCATAGAAATGTTAACAGCGGTTCCACAGACAATGTTTGTGACCCCAAATTGAACAGAGGCAGGATGTAAAACCCAGAGAAAGGACTTTTAGGGGACATGTTAGAAAGATTAAGTAGAGATACACTCCAGGGCACGCCAGCTGTGTATCATCATGGGGATGAAAAGCAAGCACACAATTTCATTCTCTCAAGAGTTTGGGACAAAGGTCAAAAATAAAAGGTGTTTAATGGTTATTGGATGCAACCACCCACATATATGAAAAGTAATGAGAGCATGTCTCCCAGTTTCCTATAGGTTGTCTGCCAAATTCCTGCCTCCTTCCTAGGAAGACAGAATCTGCAGTGTTTTCTTTGCCATCCAGAGATACCCCATGTCATCATAAACAAATGCCGCTTTCTCTGCAGCTAATAACCACAATGTGTGGGTAAGAAACCTCTCCAGTATAAATCCGTGGGGACAAGGCTGCATTGTGGGCATTAAATAATTATAACAATCTGACATGACTCAGAGGATTGTTTTTCAATGGCCCTGTTGCACTTCAAACTTTAAAGTCAACCCCAAACTCTCTTTCCTGGCACTTGGTCCATGTGCTGGGCTATTGTGAAACAATTCTCATTCTTCATAGTTTGGTCCCATTGCAAGGAGCTGCCAACGTGGGCACTCATGAAATATTAACATGTTAACATTGATTTTTTTTTATAAGTGTGGCCAACAGTGGATCAATTATATTACTATGAAAAGCTTTTCATAATTCATTTGGGGGCCATCAAGATCTCATTTCTGGACAGCACACGGATGATGAAGTCGACAGTTTTGAAGAGGCTGGCATTCACAGGCACAAAATACATGAAATGTGATAGATGGTGTAAAATACACCGTTCACAAAAGAGGGAAAATGTTTACATCCAGCAAAATAATTAAAATAGGGTACAACAGATCACCAAGTTGGGAATAAGTCCATGCCAGTCTCTCTTCACAAATGAGAACAGGGAAATCCCACGTGCTAGCAACTTACTCCTCTTCTGGCTGCCCACTGTACGTTTGTCCCCATCTCCTTCAAAAGTAAAATTTGCTAATTCCTAGATGACGGAATAATTTTTCTAAATTTCAGAATATTACAAGGGTACAAATGTTTTGGTTACACGGATTGCTTTTGTACTGCTTGAGTCAAAGTTACAAGTGTGCCCACACACTGTATGTGTTAGGTATGATTTCACTCATCCCCTTCCTCCCCACTCCCACCTGCTTGATTTATGTTGAGTTTTGCTTCCATCTATGCACATGAGTGCTGATTGGTTAGTTTCAATTTAACATGTGATGTCTGTTTTTCCAGTCTTTAGATCTGCAGTCCCCAAGCCCTGGGTCTCAGACCAGTATTGGTCCGCAGCCTGTTAGGAACTGGGCTATGCATCACCGACTGAGCCCTGCCACTGCCTGTGCCCCGCCACCACCACCCCACCCTCGAGCTCCCTCCCTTGAAAAATTATCGTCCATGAAACTTAGGAACTGGGCCTCATATCAGGAGGTGAGCAGCAAGCATATTTACAGCTGTTCCCCATGGCTCCCATCAGCACCTGAGCTCCGCCTCCTGACGCCCCATCCGTGGAAAAACTGCCTTCTATGAAACCAATCCCTGGTGCCAAAAAGGTTGTGGACTGCTGCTTTAGATATTTCATTTAGGTGAATGGCCTCCAGTTCCAGCCAGATTGTTACAAAAGGTATTAATCCATTGTTTATGGCTGAGTAGTACTCCACGGTATACATATACCACATTTTATTAATCCACTCGTGAACTGATGGGCACTTGGGTTGACTCCACATTTTAGTGATTGTGAACTGCGCTGCAATAAACATTCTAGTGCAGGTGTCTTTTTGATAAAAGGACTTTTTTTCCTTTAGGTAAATATCCAGTAGTGGGATTGCTGGATCAAATGTTAAGTCTACTTTTAGTTCTTTGAGGAATCTCCACTGTATTTTCCACAGAGGTTGCACTAGTCTATAGTCCCATGAACAGTCCTTTCTCTCTGCATCCATGCCAGCATCTATTGTTTTGGGACTTTTTGATAAAAGCCATTCTCACTGGGGTTATCTCATTGTGATTTTGATTTGCATTTCTCTGAGGATTAGTGACATTGAGCATTTTTTCATATGTTTATAGGCCATTAGTCTATCTTCTTTTGAAAAGCTTCTGCACATGTCTTTTGCCCACTTTTTAGTGGGGCTGTTTGACTTTTTCTTGCGGATTTGCTTGAGTTCTCTGTAGATTCTGGTGATTAACCATTTATCTGGTGATTAACCCTTTATGGGATGTATAGCATGCCAATATCTTCTCCCATTCTGTAGGTTGTCTGTTTGCTTTGTTGATTGTTTCCTCGTCTGTGCAGAAACTTTTTAATTTAATCAAGTGATTTGCAGATTCAATGCAATCCCCACCAAAATACCAATGGCATTTTTCACAGATCTAGAAAAAACAATTCTACACTTAGTTTAGAACCAGAATAGAGCCCAAATAGCCAAAGCAACCTTAAGCAAAAGGAGCAAATCTGGAGGCATCACTTATTCAGACTTTAAACGATACTACAAGGCTATAGTAACCAAAACAGCATGTTGATGGCACAAAAATAGAGACACAGACCAATGGAACAGAACAGAAAACTCAGATATAAAACCATCCTCATACTGCCGTCTGATCTTTGACAAAGTAGACAGCAATATACACTGGGGAAAAGAATACCTATTCAATAAATAGTGCTGGGAAAACTGGATAGCCCCATGCAGAAGACTGAAAGAGGATCCATATCTCTCACCACCCACAAAAATTAATTCAAGATAAATCACAGACTTAAATCTAAGACATGAAACCATAAGAATTCTAGATGAAAATGTTGGAAAAACTCTTGTTGATATCAGCCAAGGCGAAGAATTTATGAAGAAGACCACCAGGGCAATCACAGCAACAACAAAAATAAATAAATGGGACTTGACAGAAGAATCATTTCAAGCTATCCATGCTCTGAAGTGCTTTTATTCCAAGAACATTAATAGATTATTATAAGTTCTGATTTGGAAAGGCTGAGATAATATCAGTGTGGCAGAAAGTATACAATTTAGTCCAAGCAGGACGAGGTCTGAAAGAACAAGAATCTCCCAGCTAGCATCAGCTCAAGGAGTACCGGGCATGAGGTTCTGCTGATCCAGCAACTAGTGAACATGAGAGACATTTCTCTTTAATTGCACAATGTGCGTAAACCTCACACAGGTTTGAGAGAACCTTCAGACATTAGGAACAAACACTATTCCAGGCCAGCAGGTCTCTGGCCATGCTGCTCTGGTGGCCAGAGAGGGCATCTTGAGGAATAGGGAAGGGCCCAGCAGTTCTAGGTTCTCTACTATCTCAGGAAGATACTGTAGTGTCCTGTGTCCAACAACGTCCCCCCCCACTAAACTGTGAGCATCTCAAGAGCATGCACCAGGTCTTATTCATCTTGAGATCCCTTTCTCTGGCACTGGAGGTTTGCACAGAAGATGTGGTGAATGAATAGCCACAGGGTGTGAATTCGTCCTCCCACTCTGGAAGCCTTGCATCTGGCTTTTGTGTAGAAACTAAACTCATCCTGTTTCTTGTACTGGTCCACAGCACCACCAGGAGAAAAAAAGGTCACCCAAAATAATGTCTTCCTGGTCTCCGAGAATTAGTGGCCCAATGTGGAAACGTCCCTAATAAGCTGACAAATGCTTCCAGTTACTTTAGCGTGTAAACCACTAGGAATACAGGCAGGGTGAATTAAACTGCTGAACCTACTCTGAAATCCCCTGGAAAATAAACGTGCAGAAGAAAAGGGGCTTCTGGGGCAGACGAACAACAATCTTGGCTCAAGTGTCTTGAAAACTGGACCATGTGCAAGAAATCCATTCTTCGAATGCTTTTCCAAAACCCTACGGGGGATTTCCAGAAGGCCTAGTGGGAATGTGTTCACACAGACACTGGAATGAAAGAAGAGGGCAGCAAGGTGGGGAGTCTGACTTCCACCCAGCCCCAAATGGGCCATGGATGCAACGGTACTGGATTGATCAACAAAACCACCCAGGTACAGGAATGGCACAAAGAGGGTGAGAGGGGACAGGGCAGTGCCCAGCATGCTCAGCCTCAACACAGGCCCTGCCTAGGTTCACAAGAACCCTCAGTCTTCCGAAAAACTAAAAGGACTTCAATCATAGGCAAATCAAAACCTTAAGTGCTATAATAACATGTAATTTAAAAGGATCAGGTTTATGTCATATTTATGATCTTAACTTGCTGCCTGCCTACCTTCCCTTGATCCACGAAGTAACAGCAAAGAATTCATCGATCTTCAGGGAAGGCAACAACTTACATGTGTTGGTGTAGCTAACACCTACTCTCTTTAGCGTCCCAGTACTAAAAACACAAAACATTTCTCCTTTGGCCCCATCTGTGTTCTGAAGAACACATCAGCAACACCTACACACACACACACACACACACAAACATCCTCTAAAACTGTCAAATCCTTATACTTCTACCTAGATTACAATTTAGTGCAATCATAACCCAGTGGTTGAAACTATTCATTACTTGGTTATATTTAGTTGGACTTTTCACCTGGAGCACTTGCTACCAGGGGCATGACATCACGCCCGTGCCCAGTTTTAATTAAGGAGGAAGTCCATGCACACACAGCCACACAAGTGCATTTGACAATTTTGCAGCTTAGGTCATTATATTTCTGAGAACTCTTCTCTAGATTCCTCTCTGTAACATCTATATTTTCTGAATTATTTTAAACATCCCACAATAAGTACAAATGAAAAATTTTGAAGCACAAAGACCAAATGTAAACAGCTGGGGTGGGGAGAGCATTGTTTATTCCAGGGACAGCTAAGGGTCCTCCACGGCAGAGAAAGGCAGAGGCTGGCTATCTGGGAAGGGAGGGAGGAAAGAAAGGCAGAGGATTCTTCAGCCCCAGCAGGCCTGTCTTCCAGCCCACCAGGAGAGAGAAACACAGCTTCTGTTTTAAACTCACCCTTCTCTGGGATTTGGGGACCTGGGCTCTGGAGCCCACAGAATGAAACCTCTCCTTATCTATAAACAAAAACTGGCTTTGATGTTGGCCAGCTTGCCTGTGTCTTTCCCTTTCCAACTGTGGTTTATCAACAGCAACATCTCCATTAAGCACTTAGTCAGCAACGATTATGGGGCCCAGGTCTGCACTGGGTGCCTGCTCCTGAGAATAATCAAAGACAAAAGCATGCGCCTTGCCCACGTGGAGGCAGCATGCGCCGATAGGCGGACAGTGCCGTGGGACTTGAAACCAGAGTTCCTGGCTCTTGCTTACTGTGTGATACGCTTCCTAACCTGCCTAAGCCTCTCATGCATGCTGCTGTTAGGGGATTAAATGAGATGACATGCATAAAGATTCCCCAGTGCTGCCACGCTCTTTGTTTATTTGACTTCTGAATCACTCCTGGTCTGGTCTTCCCCTCCACGGCACAAAGGCAGAGCCCTGGCAGCCACCACAGGGACAAGCCCCTCAAAATCCCTGGCCCTTCCCTGGCCTGGCGACAGAAGGGCCACGGCCTTTCCATGCAGGGTTCTCTGGCCAGGCCAGCAGGGGCTCCAGGAGGTCATGATTCCACAGCCCCTCACACACTCTGATGCTGGTTCCTACCCCTTCTGTTTCAAAGGGAACTAACTCTGTCTTCAAGAACCAGAGTGGAACCGGCACTCAGACACAGTCCCAGTGGCCCAGAACTCCATCCACTGAGGACAGAAGCTCATAGGCATTCCTCTCGAGACACCCACCCCCCTAAGCACGGTCTCTGGCCTCAGCCAGACATCCTCCTTCACAGGGAGCACACAATGACATCCACTGTTGATGAGGCTACTTTCCACTCCTCCCCAAATGTCAGCCTGGTGACCAGCGAGGGTGGCAGGCAGCAAGCAGAGGTAAAGAGGAACGAGAAACAACACCCAGAACAGCCTGTTAGCGTCCTACCGTGGAGAACCTGGACACAGGGCCAACCTCCTGTAGTGCTTGCTCAAGGCCTTGGACCTGCAGAGAACACCTCCCAACTGTGTCCAAGAGGGGGCCAGACCCAGGCTGGACCCCACCCTCTCTTCTGCACCTTGGGCGGTAACTCAAGACACAGCATGTAGGAGAGGGGGACACACACACCCCAGCTAAATCCAAACAGAACCTGGAGATCCCAGATGAACGTGCACCTCAGCACACCAGCCGCCAGCACCTTGCAGATGGGAAAGCAAGCTGACATGGACTAAGTACCACTATGAGCCAGGCCTGCCATGTTACCATCTCACTGAATCCCTACACAGCCTTGCAAAGAAAGTGCACACTGAGGTTCAGAGAACTTAAGCAGGCCACACAAAGTCACACAGCTCTTATCTCACAGAGAGGCCTTCAGCCTCCTTATGCCTCATTTCCAGAAATGGAAAGCACAGTTCTTGGCTTTAAAATTACACTGCTTATCAAAAAGCACCACTGTAAAAAATGAAACACACATACACACACATGCACACACACACAATACAGGAAATGCTATTTTCCCATGATTAAACTTGGGATGCACAGCCCATATGGACTGCCAGAACGGCAGAATGTGATTCACGGTGCTCACTTCACCTCAGTAGCTTTCCTCTCCTTCCAATCCTCTAATTTGGCTTGCTCGAAATGCTCTTAAAGATGGCTTTTCAATGGCTGATTGAAAGATGACATTTCCATAATTTCATAGGAAAAAGAAACACCCAACAACCTTCCCTGGCATCCTCCCACCTCCAACTCCAAAGCATCCCTAGTGGTGGAAGCTGCTTCCAGGGCTCCCAAGGAGCCCCCAGTTTGCCCACCTGCCTCTCCAGCTCCACCCCACTCAGTGCAGTAAATATCCTCCCTGAGGACTTGACTCCCTCCCTTCCAGGTCAGGCCAGCTCAAGCTGTCTGGCTCACCTGCTCCTCCAGGGACACGTCTGCCCAACAGAGCCCACTGATAAAGATTCACCAGGAGAATTTGGACACCAGCTCATCTGCCCATAAATATTCACCCTGCTCAGACAGACCACATGCCTGACTCTTGGTTCAGAATATCACGGTCACTAACCACAAAGCCTTGCCTCTGTACCAGGTGCCTGCTACCACATTAACCCTTCTTCCCAGTCTGGGCACATGTTTTCAAAAAGATATCACTGCATGGAATTCTTGATGCATTTAACATCTCATTGAGTACAGAGATGACCATTTAACATCTCATTGAGTACAGAGAGAGCATTACTCTGACCACTGAGAACAGAGATGACCGGTGATTCTCCGGCTCAGCATTCCTGAACCCAGAAGAGCACTCAGGGACCGCTTTCCCAAAGGGAGCAATTCAGTGAAGATGAACGGCCGATACCCTCTGGACCTTAATTTGGTGGACCCATGCTTACCAAGAGGGATGTGAGAAAAGCCATGGTCTTTCAGCATCTCCTATGTTAAGTTTTCTCTTGATAAATTTCATAGGTTTCATATTAGATACTCTATTTGGAAGAAGATTGAATACCAGTGATACTTCAGAAATCTATTTGAAATTTTTTGTTTTCTTAAATCGTGCCAATGTGAATCTGTCCCTCCACTATCCCCCTATTTATCACAGATGTGTTGTCCATATCAGGCTGAGAGCTCCTGCAGGATAAGGACAAACATGTGCATCATTTTCACCTCCCCAGTGACCAGCACACAGTTAAGTGCTCTTTTAGCTCTTTTAACTGTCACCTTTTTGGGATTCTAAGAATGATAATACCATGTAGGAATTAGCCATGCAAGCCATGATGTACTCTTCTAATTAACTCCCAAAGTCCTGCTTTTTACTCACATCCAGCCCCAAGCATCCACCCCAGGAAGCCATCACTGAGTAAATGGTGGCAGGAGTGTCATTTCCCCTACCATCTCTATAAACCCAGGAAGCAATTTTCTCAGTCCACAACCACAAGCCAAAAGCCACAAGCTCAAAAGCCCATGTGCATCACAGAGACATTTATTTCTGAGCATGGCCCTGTCCTGAGGTTAGCTCTGGCTGGGTCATAACTGCTCCGTGTGAGATGATCTATCCATTCACAGGTGTGTCAGTATTGGCAACTAAACAGTGGCTTTGGAGCAGGGGGCTCTTTTTAGCATAGAGGCAAGAGCATCACAAAATACAACTGGGAGAGTACCTTTTCTTGCTGGTTCTTGACCTAATTTACAAGAAGCTGTATTAATAGCAACACCCCAAACTTTTCCCAGACATGACAGAACTTGGACCTCTCCCCACCCACCCCATCCCACACAGATACACATACAGCCTGTGATAACTGAGGACCTACATCTCCATCCTGGGACGTTTAGTGGACTCCACTGTGGGCAATGCCATTCCCCTAAGACCTCCCACGGATCTATTCCACCTCACTGTTCCTCTCTGGTTCCCTGGGCCTCTGGGTTCCACCTCAAACTGCCTTTCCCCAGGGACTGCAGATGCCACTCTCAGTCCCCTGGCCCCTATCAATGCTCACACCCAGCCCTCATAAAGGACGTGGAGGTGGCCTTGTAGGAAAAGTCCTCAGCAAATTCACAACAGGAAGGGTCTTCATATCAGGTTGCTGTGTTCTAAGGAAAAAAACAACAATAAAACTGGCTTTTAAGCAAAGGAGGGGGAAAGGGGGTTTAGTGGTTCATTTAAATAAGAAGTCTTATTCCAGGAGCTCCGATAGCATCATTGCCAATTGGCCTCCTGCTAGGTTAGTAACTGGTTCTGACCAGTGACCAGTCCTGCACGTGTGTAGGATTCTTATGAAAGAAAACTGCTGCCATATTCATACACCTTATGTCCTCACACTACCCCATCCATAGGATGTGTGTGATAGTCTTCCAAAAGCTTCAGCAAAAGAAAGCTCTACTTTTCTAGAAGCCCCAGAAAGACCTCTCTTCTACTTCACTGGCTCTGATTGGGCAGGTACCATCCCTCAACCAACCACTGTGGACACAGCTGTTCAGTTCATGCCAGTCACTGTCCACCTCCGGAGGTGCGAGTGAGGTCAATCCACCCAAATCACGTAACGCACTCGGGGAGGACTAGCATATGTGCTTTCGGTAAGAAAGGAAAATGAATGCTGCATGTCCTCTACAGCTGTGGAGCATTTAAGTAGCCTCTGCCCTCCTCCCGACAAATGACTCCTCACTAGCCTCACAGACTGAGAGGAAAGCAACCATCTCCCCAGCCTAGGGAGAGAAGTATTAGTTGCTGGCAGCCACTAGATGAGGAAGAGTCAGTAGCCTAAAGGAAATTTTCTCAGGGCCAGGGACGAGGAGACAGTTTCTTTAGAGGGAACAGAACCAAGACCTCTACGGCCAATGCCATAGAACGAACCCCCCATGGGGAACCCCCCCCGTGGTGGTATCATCTACTGTGCTCGTCAACATGAAGAACCCAGTGCCAGGCACCAGCCCACTGCTGGGGACTCTGCCAGACCCAGGGGTACAGCACAGCCCCCGGTGACAGAAGAAAGCCCAGAATCTTCAAGTCACCAGACATCCCAAGAGGGGGTAAGCGGAGAGAAGGAAAATGCGGCTCAGCTAAAGAGGGCAAGACAAAGTTTCTCAGCTCTCCTGTTGGCAAGGAGCCTAGAGTTCTCCCAGCACACCCCTAGTCTGAGAAAATGGGAAAATGTCTCTGAGTACAGTCTGGCCATTTTCCCAGGCTTGGACCCCCACAGAGAAAATGCTCCAGTGTCCATATGTTTGAACTTAAATTCCCAAATGCATGCATACCTGAAGCAGCTCTCACCTGTTACTAGTTACTTACGATTGGGAAAAGAGATTTCTTTATTTCTTCCTCCCTGTCCCCTCCCCACCATGTGGTCCAGAGAAGCCTCCTCGAGCCTCAGGAGCATGTCCGTAATCCGTCAGGTGGAAGGCTCGGTGCACACAAGGCAAAGCCTGGTTCCTCTGGCTGGAGCTAGAGCCGAGGGTTTCATTCACCTGCATATAGAGGCCTCCCTGGATGGCAGCGGCTGCCCAGCTGGCCTCCAGTGGTGGAGCACAGGAAGCTGGATTTTGGCAGCCCTGCCCAGTCTTGAGTGGCAGCGTGGTCATGTCACGCCTGCCGCAAAGAAGGGCAGTACCACGGAGGTGAGGAAAGGGTGGGCCGCGAGCTCTGGCTGTGTCTCAGGCTGCCAAGTGGGGTGGGGGTGGGGAGAGTTCCTGTGGCTAGATCAAGAAATACAATTTTTGAAGACCAGGGGGTGTGCACAAAGGGACAGCAACCACGGTGGTGACATCCCTCCAGCTGGCACTTCTTGAATGCCTGTGAGAGATTCTAGGCCAGGTTCAGAAATGGGGGCCAGCAGTGGATGGAACGCAGCACCTTTCCCTTAATACGCTCACAGTCAAGCCGGGCGCGGTGGCTCACGCCTGTAATCCTAGCACTCTGGGAGGCTGAGGCGGGTGGATCGCTCAAGGTCAGGAGTTCGAAACCAGCCTGAGCAAGAGTGAGACCCCGTCTCTACTATAAATAGAAAGAAAGAAATTA
>CAUYRT010010283.1:0-46377 GCA_963574885.1 Lepilemur ruficaudatus
TTGAATCTTCCCTTTCACCATTATAAAGTGGCCAGCTTTATCCTTTTTTACTTTTGTTATTCTAAACCTTATGTTTTCTGCAAATAGTATAGCTACACCTGCTTTCTTTTGACTTCTGTTTGCCTGGATGATAGTTTTCCACCCCTTGACCCTCAGCCGGAATGCATCCTTGTGGGTTAGATGTGTTTCCTGTATACAGCAGATACTGGGCTTGTCGATTTTTATCCACTCTGCCAGTCTATTTCTCTTCAGAGGACCGTTTAAGCCATTAACATTTATTGAAAGGATTGATATTTGAGGAAGGTTTAAATTCATATTGTTGGGTAAAGTCCAGTTGCTTTGTTTTACTCTTTGTGCCATCCTGTAGTTCAAGTTCTATCCTTGAAATTCTCTGAGGCTTTTACTCTGAAGATTGCCTATTGCCGTGTTCAGTGTGAGAGGCCTGTCTAAGGACTTCCTGTAGGGCTGGTCTAGTCTTTGCAAATTCCATCAGAGAATGCTTGTCTGAGAAGGACTTTATTTCTCCCTTGTAGATGAAACTTAATTTTGCCAGATAAAGAATTCTAGGTTGGGCTTTATTCTGTTTTAGAAGATTAAGGATAGGCACCCAGTCCCTTCTGGCTTGTAGGGTTTCAGCTGAGAAATCTGCAGTTAGTCTGATAGGCCTGCCTTTGAAGTTTATTTGTTGTTTTTGTCTGGCTGCACGGGGGATTGCTTCTTTCACATTTACTTTGTTCAGCCTAATAATCATGTGACGAGGTGATTGCCTTTTCATGTTGAGTCTTCCAAGAGTTCTGTGTGCTTCTTGTACCTGAATATCAAGATTTCTGGCTAGGCCTGGCATATTTTCCTCTAGTATTTCATGAAATAAGTTTTCCAGCCCTTGTGAGTGGTCCTCAGCCCCCTCCAGCACCCCCATCAACCGTAAATTAGGTTTTTTTTACATAATCCCATACTTCTTGTAAACTTTGGTCTTGTCTCTTGTTTCTGTGTTCCCTTTCTTCCTCTGCTTTGTTGAGGGCTTACACATATTCTTCAGGCTCTGAAACTCTTTCTTCGGCATGGTCCATCCTGTTCCTAAGACTTTCCGTTGAGTTTTGGAGCTCTTTGAATATTTCCTTCATTTCCAGGATTTCTGTTTGATTCTTCTTCATCAATTTAATTTCTTTGGAGAATTTTTCATTCATTTCCTGAATCATTCTTATGGTTTCTCTTTGTTGGGAATCAATTTTATCTTCAATGCCATTGAGTTTTCTAACAATCCATATTCAGAAATCTTCCTCTGTCAGATTAATTGTATCAAGTAGGTTGCTATCTGTTGGTGGTGATCGAGAATTTATTTTTGGAGGCGATTTTTCTCTCTGATTCTTCATGTTTCCTGTGATATTTCACTGGTTCTTTCTCATCTGGGTTCTTTGTCAAGGATTGGAGTTGCTGGGACTGGATTATGAACCACAATCTGAAAGGCTGCTTCTATCTTCTTTCAGCCTCCAGCAGGGAAGAGGATTGGAAGCAGAGATAACAGTCTATGACCAACTTTTAATTTGGAGCACTGCAAAATAACATGAGTGCAAGGTCCTGGGTTGGGAAACTGGGTCCAATTTTATCAGATACCTCTTCTGGCAAAGGAGAAAAGAAGTTTGTTCTCAAGTGACCCCACAGCTTTTCCAAAATTGTGTGCTTCTTTTCCTCTAATTCAGGTAATTTCATCCACTATTTGCATGAAGAGTAACAGATCACTCCCTCCTCTAAACACTTCTGATTAGTTTATGCTGGTAGCCATCTAATGTGCTTGGCTATTTAGGGTGTCTCGCCTCACTGAAATGGCATTAAAGAGAAATAAAAAAAAGCAAACCAAGGTTTATATTGCTCTTCAAGCCTGATGTTATAATGACATCCACAATACATCATATATTCATGGAATTTGCTGCAACTTTTTAAGGACTTTACAGTGTACCCACTGCATCTTGCAAATTCAATTTAGTAGCCAAAAGGAAAAGTTGCTGCTGTCATTTGTAAGATTACATTAAGTTGGAAAAGTTGGGTTAACTTAAATAGGAAAAATATCTTTTACTTCTAGGTAAAACAAATCCACTAATAAATCCATTTAACTCAGTAATATAACCCTTCTGTCCCTTTCCTGCTTTCCTGAACATGCGTGCACACTTGTGCACACATCATGCATACACATACAGACACAGGAAAGGCTGCAAGCTGTCTTTATAGACTTTCTATTGTTTCAGAAGCCACTTCCTGGACTTTGCTTTCATCTGAAATCTCGGTATGACATCTTGGCCCTGAAGCCAGTTATTTCTGTTGGTCGCTGGTTGAGAGATAGGTGACACCTCATCTCCGAAGCTTCATTCTCTGGGTTGGGTAGCCAGCTACCCTTCACCTCCAACCCAACCTACTCCCATTCAACACCCAAAAAAGATGAAACTCTTGTGTGTAGACTTAACAATATGTTTTCTAGGACAAAGACAAAATCCTTACTATTGCTTGCCAGTGAATAAGTGGCCTGTGGATTCACATGTATTCTCTGGCAAATGCTCAGAGATACCAGTGGCTAGCTGTTGCCCAAATTAAAGGGCATGAGCTGTTCCCTATGTGCAAAAATTGCAAGGATGTTATCTAGAAATGGCAGGCAAGCCTTAAGGCTTTGCAGCTTACCTGCTTCATGACCACAAACAAGTCACCTCAGCTCTCTGAACCGCAGGGTTCTTGTTTATAAATGAGGGAAATGGTGCTTCTTTCATTCCCGCTGGCAGTAGCCCTCATTTGCTCCAGTGCAGGTCCTCCGGTTTGGCAGTGAGTCATCTTCCCACCCTGTCTTATCTTGAGTGCTGCCTCCAGATAATACGAAAAAAGAAAGTGGCAGGTGAGAACAGATAGCTGGTCGGCTGCATTCTCCCTGATTAACCCCACAGGAATCCTTTAAGTTCTTTGGTAGAACAAAGGTCTCCTGAGCCCTTGCAGACACTGAAGGACAGCCTTTGGGGGAAGGGGTGCTGCCTCAAGTGGTCCAAGGATACACCCTCATAAGCAAAGATGGGTGCTTGCTCTGTAGCCTGGGTATCTTAGATAATGTGATATTCTGTTCCTGAGCAATGCTTTTTAGTTTATAAAACATTTTACCATCCACAGTCTTATTCAAGCCTTCCAGTAGTATATGAGGTTGGCAGGGCAGGTGTTACACTATGCCCATTTTCGTAGATAAATAAACTGAGACCCAGAGAGTTGAAGGGACTTTCTTTGGATACAAGAGTTCAGTCCCTCCAGCAGTGTAAGAGTGTTCCAATCTCTCCACATCCATGCCACCATTTGTTGTTTTGGGACTTTTTGATAAAGGCCATTCTCACTGGAGTTAGGTGATATCTCACTGTGGTGGGCAAGGCAAAGGCATTATATGTAACCAAAATGTTTGCACCCGCATAATATTCTGAAATTTAAAAAAAGAGTTCAGTCCCTGAGACCAGCTTTTGTTACCGTAAACTCAGTGCTTTTTCATTGCACCCCTGCCTTATTGCTAGATCTATCTCTATTTGAAGTAGGAATGTAGCTATTTTCCCTTCATGATGCTTGTGAGAGAAATGGTTGGAGCTGAAAGTCTTCTCTGTCTACACTTAGCCCTTGATGAACTCATGGCTTTTAATATACACTGATGCATTTTCATCTCCATTGTGGACTCTTCTGAATCCCGGGCTCATCTATCCAACTGATTACCTGGCATGTCTCCTGGGACTTCTAGGAGACATTTTGAACTTAACAGGTTCAAAACTGAAATACTGATCTTCTCTACCCCTGCCCCAATGGGCCATTGTCCAGTTGCTCAGGCCAAAACCTCCCATAGGCCCCAAACTCACTCTGAGGTAAAAGAGTAAAAGTCTCCACAGTAGCCTCCAAGGCCTTGCATGATCCGGCCACCCTATTGCCCCTCAGACCTTCTCTCCTAGTACTCTCCCTTGGCTACTCTTATTACTCTTGTGCTCAAAATACACTGCCCATCCTGGAAAATACCAGACTTCTCCTTCCTCAGGACCTTGGCCTTAGCTGGCCACTCTGCCTGGACAACTTATATTCTTTACCTAGACAACATCAGGGATACCCCCCATAGCTCCTTCAACTCTTTGCTCATATCTCACTTTCTCAATGGGATCCACCCTCATCTCCCTATTTATAATGTAACCCACATCCACCAGTCTCTTATTGTGCTGTATTTTTCCCTTAGTATGAATACCTACAACCTTCTAACATATTAATTTGTTTATATATAGTCTGTCTTTCACCAACCCCCCATTAAAGTATAAGATTCCTGGATGGAGATTTTTGTCTGTTTTGCTCATTGGTATTTCTCCAGACCTTAAAACACTATCTGTCACAAACTAGTGGTTTAAGACATTTTTTTGGATGGATATTCATTGAGTGTAGAAAGGTAGAAATAGACAGAAAGCCAGTGAATGTCAGGGATGAGGAATTAAGGGCACCAAGTCGAACAATTCATGCTGAGATCTTAGCCTCTGCCCCAGTGAATTGTAATTTATGGGTTTGCATACCTGAGTGAGTCTAGGTTAGGATAACGATTAGGGACAAGGTTAGGGGTTGCCTCTCAAGGGCAGGGCCCCCATATGCTTCATTTTTGAAACTCTGGATTCTAGCACAGTTATTAGGGTATAGTGAATGCTGAAGAAAATGTTTTTGGAGTACATGAAGAAATGATGGGTGATCCCCTCAACAGAAAGTGTAATTATTGACTGAAGATCAAAATGCTGGTTCGAGAGGGAATAAGTATCCTTAATGATGATAATAACAAACTGCATGCAGCATTTACTCCATGTCTGACACTGTTCTAAGTATTTTATAAATATTAACTCATTTACTTCTCGTGTAACCCCTCTGAGGTATATATTTCCTCATTTTTCTAATGAGGAAACGGTAGTGCTTTGAAGTAGCTTGATTATGACCACACAGCTCGTTAAATTTAGATCCAGGATTTGAACCCAGGCAGTCTGATTCAGAATTCATATTCTTAACTCCCACATTATATCAAATCTAGAATTTAATATTATTTTAAAAGAAGAATTAAGTCTATTTTCATATGGAGAAAAGATGAGAGAGTAACACTATTAGAATTCAATATTTTACACTGTTTTTGATACCTTTACAGTGGTCCCCAACCTTTTTGGCTCCAAGGACCAGTTTCATGGAAGACAATTTTTTCCATGGACTGGTTGGGGGGGGTGCCAGAGGGATAGTGTTGGGATGATTCAAGTGCATTACATTTATTGTGTAGTCAAACCTCTCTACTAATAATAATCTGTATTTGCAGCTGCTTCCCAGTGCTGGCATCACAGCATCAACTCCACCTCAGATCATCAGGATTAGATTCTCATAAGGAGCGAGCAACCTAGATCCCTCACATGCACAGTGTACAGCAGGGTTTGTGCTCCTATGAGAATCTACTGCCACCGCTGATTTGACAGGAGGCGGAGCTTCTGCAGTGATGTGAGGGATGGGGAGCAGCTGTAAATGCAGATGAAGCTTGACTGGCTTACTGGCCATTCACCTCCTGCTGTGTAGCCCAGTTCCTAACAGGCAACAGCCCAGTATCAGTCTGTGGCTCGGGGATTGGGTACCACAGCCCTATTAGACCAAACTTTTAGATTATCTTCTTGACGAATGTTGGACAAGTTGTACTTTAATGTATTATTCTACTTATTTTTTAAGACCATTGTAATTTATGGGTTTGCATAACTGAGTCAAGGTTAGGGTGATAATTAGGAATAGAGCAGAACATCATATGTTTCATCTTTGAAACTCTAGCTTCTAGCACAGAGGCAATATTAGTCAAAGAAGGATATAAAAATAAACAGCCTTGCTCATATGCTTTACTAAAAATACCATGGCTAGGCCATGGATTGGGATGACTTTGACATAGGCTAGGATGCCATCTATCAAAGGACAGGAACAGAAATTATATAACCTTGCAAAATGCTTTGAGACCCAAAGACTAAAATGCTGTGGAATTGTTCCACAGTAAAGAGCTCCACCAAGATGAGTACATATTTATGCCAAGAAAGTGGAAATTAATGTTGTTTTCATTTTGGTTGTTGTTCTTCAAATATCCTGAGGAGATAAGGATATATACACATATATATGTATGTGTGTGTATATATATATATATATGTGTATATATATATTCTCTCGAGGTCTTTTAAAAACATATCACTATTATTAGAATGATGAAGAGGCTTAGAACTATTCAATATTGGTATCTTTATTGTATGATTTAACACATAGAATTTTAAAGCTATATTCCTATTACAAGGTTGCTTTCAGCTAGTAGAAACATTAAAATCACAGTGAAAATTAAATCAATAATATCCCATTACATATACTCAGCTGCATATCTCCATTGACTAAAGTACAATCAAGAGAACTATGTTGTGGTTTTATGTGAATCTGTTTTGATGGTTCTCTGGAATAAGTACATTCTTAGACAAGTTAATACTTTCTGTTAAACATACGAAGACAGCAGTGAACTATACGTCCAGTAGGTTGCCACCTAAGTTTCATGATATAGTCTCTGTCTTTGTGGCTATTTATGTTCCAATATCATTAAGTGATTGGACCTGGTTACACTTACATGGGGTGTCCTATGCATCAATTTGAGAGATGAAAACAACAAAAGAGTTGGACAATATCCTTGGATAGTAGTTCTCAGATTTTGCTGTGGTTTTGCTCTATAAGATAAGGCACTAGACTTATGACAATATTCTGTTAGCTTGGCAGAATGTATTTCTGTAATACGTAGTCCTTGATACTGAGGTAGTCATCATAGGAATGTTGAAGGGGGATGGCAACATCATTCAGCACCATTCAGCAGCCATTCACATAGTGTGTGCTCTGTGCCAGGCCCTGGGGATACACAGATGAAGAAGTTACAGTACTGGACCCATTTTCAGTATTCTCTTTGGCTTTTAAATAGTGTCTAATAGCTTTAGCACCCAATGGGAAGCTGATTTGCCGCTGTGGTTTTGTTTGCTTTGAGGAGGAAGCATCATCAGAGTATGCTGATGCGATTGCTTGACATTTACCCTTTCACTTTTCATTAGGGAACAATGGCTTTCCCTGTAGAAATCACATGGGTTGGCAGTTCGTACTGTTGGTGGTTAACGATTTTCCTAAGAAATGTGGAGCTGACAACAGCTATAAATAAAGTTTAACTATTCATAATTAATTTAGTCATAGTTTATGTATTACTACAAATGTTAGTAATGTCACTTGTAAATATATCATTGACTTGTAAATGGAAACAACTTATTGAATTTTCTAGTCCATTCTCTATCAATGCAAAATTGTTCCCTCTTGTATTTTCTTAATTGTTTAAGCCAATCAGTCATGTTTTAAATGACTTGATATATTAATAAACTAAGGTTTGGAGCCCACAGAGGGAAAAATATACATATATTATAGTAGATTATGTTCCTTACAGGGCAGTTATATTCCTGCCAATATAAAAATTATTTGCTTTTTAAAAAGACAAACAAAAGAGACAAAATTTTAAGAGAATGTTGAGCCTAATATAAAGGCTAGCAAGAAAATTATACTTATTAATAGGCCTTCTATTTGAATAAAATGATAACAATTTAATATTTAGCCTTACCCTGCTGCAGTATTTTTGTTCCTTTTTAGTATCGTAACCATTTTGATACCATGTACCTTGGGATTTTTCCTAAATGTCCTTAAATAAATTAAAGAACAATTCAATCTTTTAGCACGGGCTTATTCTTCATCTCTAGTAGCCCTGCTTTAACGCAAGACACAGTAAAAGCTCCAGATTTTTCATGTTTCTCCTGCTGTGGACTCCAATACCCTATATTTTTGCCAAGAGTGCAATTATGTTGTGTTCTGTGATCACTGACACACTTTCTTCTTTTCTCTCTCTCTCTTTCTCTCTCATTTGCAATGTGGTTGCCTTCTTTCAGCACATCTTTCTCCTTCCCAAACTTGTGCCCAAGGTAGAAAAATGACATGTGATTGAGGCCAATTAAGCAGATATTATTACAAATATCAAGAACTAGGCCAACAAAGCAATGAATGGAAAGGCAATGACTGGACTTGAGTACAATAGAAAAATAGAAAATACAAACCAATTGTGGCACATGTAACCTTTGAAATATGAGATTCTGTCCAATGCTCCAAATCATTTGACATTTATGTGTGACTTAGTTTTCATGAACTCTGTGATAATTACTTAGTTATTTACTTCCATGTTTTATGTGAAAGTTCAGCATTATATCGAGATCGCCTTTACATCAGGGAAATTGGAGACTTATTAATATTTAGGAAGGCTATGCTCTCCACACCACTAATTCATGAGAAATATGGGGGATACGAAGGACAATGCTACTCTAAACAGCTCCACCTCCTAACTTGAACACTCTTCTCATTCGGATCAGTAGTTTAGAACCATTACTAGAACTAACCATTACTGGTAGTTCGTGTCCACTGCTTGAACTATGACTAAGGAGCAGGAAGTCTTTTCCTTTCTTGAGTTTGGAGAATAGGAACTTAGTATTCTCACATTCAGATACAGGACTGTAAGACTTTTACTTAACTTCATTAATCTCACACATGTATCTTTTTTTTCTCATGCTGAAAATTCCAGCTATGTGGAAAGAGGCAGGGGGGTCCTGGCAGACTTTATTAGAGTGGGAGAGACTAAAGTCAATTTAAATGTTGGTGAGAAAGAGCCAGCAAACCAAGAAAAGTTGAAAATTTAAAAATGAGGGAATAATTAATAGTGTAAAATTTCCTGATAAAGTGAGAAAAGGGATACTTCATCCATAGTATCATTAGACAACAAATAAAATTCTAGAATACTGGTACAGGAATCCTGTAAAGTCTTTGTCACTTGGACGGACTCATCCCCAGGATTCTGTGGGAACATAGGATTCTTCCATATTGATCTTGTCATAGCCATTTAGAGTTAAGAGGGAGCATCACATTTTGATTCTCTACTGTCCATGGCAGTGACACACTTAAGAATAGAACTGGCTTGGATTCCCGGACCAATGTTCTTTCCTTACATTATGCTGTTGTTGAACCCAGGGCTATTTATTTATTTATTTATTTATTTATTTTTAACTCTCCATCAAACTGGTACTAATAGAACCTAGTGTTTTTAAAAATTATCTTCCTTATTTTTAATTCCTCATTAACAACAATCTCTTTTTCTTACTAATATATATATATTTTTTTAATTTCAGAATGTTACAGGGGTACAAATGTTTTGGTTACATGATTTGCTTCTGTACATCTACTGGTTTGATTTGGAGTTGGTTTCTACATATGAAATAAATCTGAGGGACTGGGCCCTCCTTGCACAGATACCTAAAGTAGCCCTCTTCTCCTACTCCCTACTCCCATCTTATCATTAAGTTCTACTGTCTTATAATACTTACTGCCATTTGAAATTATCTTGTTAGGTTATTTAATTATTTATGATCTCACTGACTTCCTCATCTACTTTGAGCCCCATGAAAATACAAAATTTCTTTGGTCTGGTCCCAGAATCATACCCCAAGCTCCACATAATGCCTGGCATATAAGAGGCCTTGGATATAGTCATACCAAGAGTCTGTAAGAAATTAATATTTACAATTTCCCCAAAAATAGAATTTGTAATGAATAATAAGCTCATTAAATGTAGCCTTTATAACAAGGTAATATATGTTTATTCATTCTTTTTCTTGATCAAATATTTATATTTTATCTCAAAATATTAAGGGGGTACAAGTGTTTTTGTTACATGGATGAATTGTATAAATGCTGAAGTCAGGGCTTTTAGTATGCCTGTCACCAGAGTAGTGTATATTGTAATCAATAGGTATGTTTTTATCCCTTACCCCCTCCCACCCTCCTCACTTCTTTGTTTCTAATGTCCTTTACACAACTATATCACCATGCATACACATCCTTTAGCTCCCACTTATTAGTGAGAACATGTGGTGTTTGTTTTTCCATTCCTGAGATACTTTGCCTAGGATAACGTTCTCCAGTTCCATCCAAGTTGCTGCAAAAGACATTATTTCATTCCTTTTTATGGCTGAGTAAGTACTCCATGGTATATATACACCACATTTACTTTATTCACTCATCAATTGATGGATGCTCAGGCTGATTCCATATCTTTGCAATTGTGAATTGTGCTGCAATAAACATTCTAGTACAGTTGTATTTTTGATATAATGACTTCCTTTCCTTTGAATAGATACCCAGGAGTGGGACTGCTGGATTGAGTGGCAGATCTAATATTATTTCTTTGAGGAATCTCAATACACTTTTTCATAAAGGTTACACTAATTTGCAGTAACACCAACAGTGTATGAGTGTTCTTTTCTCTCTGCATCCATGCCATAATTTACTGTTTTTTGACTTTTTTTCTATTCAAGAAGATTAAAAATGGGTCTCCAATCCCTTCTGGCTTGTAACATCTCTGCTGAGAAGTCTGCTTTTAGTCTGATGCATTTTCCTTTGTAAGTTAGTTGTGGCAAGAGAAGAGTTTAAAAGATAAACAGGTCATTTGAACTTGCATAGGTGTGACTAAGACTTGATTCAACATAGAAATAATCTGTTGTTGCTAATTTTCCAAGATTTTGTCACTATCTAAGCAGCGATCCACAATTTCACTTTCCATGGTTTCAATTACCCCCACCCACCCAATCACAGTCAAAAATATTAAATGGAAAGTTCCAGAAATAAACAATTCCTAAGTTTCAAATTTCACACTGTTCTGAATAGCATGATGAAATCTTGAGCTGTCCTGCTCCATCACACCCAGGACATGAAACCTCTCTTTGTCCAGCATATCCATGCTGTTTGTGCTACCTACCCATTAATCACTTAGTAGCTGTCTCAGTGATCAGATTGGCTGTCAAGGCATTGCAGTGATTGTGTTCAAGAAACCCTTATTTTACTTAATAATGGCCTTGCAGTGCAAGAATAGTGATACTGGCATATTGTTATAATTGTTTTATTTTATTATTAGCTGTTTTTAATCTCATACTGTGCCTAATTTATAAATTCAACTTTATCATAGATATGTGTGTGCTATATAGGAAAAATATAATATATAGAGAGAGTTTGGTACTATCCACAGTTTCAGGCATCCACTGGGTGTCTAGGAACATATCCAACACAGATAAGGGAGGACTACAATATTTTAGAAGCATTGTCAATATGGCTTCTAGGTGGTCAAGCAGGTGAGATTTCTTACCTTAAATTATAATATATAGGATTGTATTCTTCCACATTTAAGCAGTCAATATGTATTCTGCTTAAAATATGTACTCTAATCCTAATTTAGTAAAATTTTTGGAATTTGGCAAGGGAGTTAATAAAGCCAATGAACATCAAATTTTGAGTAGCTTTGGATCATTGATGACTACTGTTTGATCAAAAAGAATGCTAAACTTTGTTTTCTTCTACCCCATAGCTGGTAAGAGAGTAGATATATAGAACGAGTACAGTTTAACAAATAAAAGTTCTCACATCTTAGCCCCTACTTTTGCTTTTCTAAAAGATACCTTGAAATACTAAAACAAAAACAAGTCAAAACCTTTTAACTGTTATTATTTTTGCAACAGAAAATGACAATTTACCCATGGAGAGAATCAGGAAATCTGATATGAGTTAGAGTCACCACCCCACTTCATGTTTCACAACCTGAAATTTAGATGATGAGGCTGAATGATCAAATTACCAAATACAAATCGGTATCATCTCAAGTGACAATTAATGTTCTAGCTCTTCTTTACCTCCTGTTACTTTAACATTTAGAACATGATTGTCGTAGACAAGAGCTTTCTCATTTGTTGGTGATGACTATAGAAGCTCCACAGGAGCAAAACCGATCAGGAAAGATGACAAAAAAGAATAAAAGAAATAACAGAGAGAAGGCAGCAACAATGGTAGAGATACAGAATGCAGATTAGAAGTGACATCTCCCAGACTCACTAAGCAATAGATCAGAATTTCCAAACCTTTGTGCTCATCAGCATAACCTGGGGCCTTGTTAAAAACAAACAAACAAACAAAAAAAAACAGATCTCTTGTACCATTACTAGAATTAAGTTCAGTAGATCAAGGGTGGGGCCCTAGAATCTGAATTTTTGCATGGTCCCTCTCAGAAGCAAATGGTCCCCAGCCCACACTTTGAGAAACCCTACAGTAGAGATGACATGACTAGTACTAGTAACAAAACAGTGTTTTGTAAATATAAAGTATATTCATTGAATTATTTTTGCTCCTCATATGATCTTAGAAGATAGATTGGGCAGATATTGTTTTCCCCATTTTATAAATTAGTACACTAACGTTCTAAGAATTTAAATGTTCTGCCCAAAGCTGCACTATAGTAGATGATAGAATCAGGACTGAAATCCAACTCTTTGTACTTTTAGATGGGCATTCCTTCTATTAAACCAAGAAACACATACTAGAATAGTTCAGTAATATGGAGTCATTTGGTGTAAGGGCAAGCAGTTGTACAAACCTCAGTACTCTTTACAGTCACTATACAAGAATTGATGCTAAGGCATGACCCTGCCTCATCAAGAAAATGGTCTTTAATGCAGGGTACTACATGAGGATAGAAAATTATAGAATATGTAATAGAAAGAATTTTTTTAAGTTTTAGCACTTTAAAATTTAAAACACTTCAAATGCTTCCTTTCTTTACTTGGAGCCCTCACTTATATAGAATATCTAATGAAGCATTTATACATTTTACTCAGTAAATATGTTGCATAATTGACATATTATTAGGACAATATTTCCACAACCTCGCATTTGTAACCCTTTAGAATATTCTCAGTTTTGTACATATTATTTTATCCTTATTATTGTCCTTTATTATTTTAAAATGTAGCTACATATCTATACTTCAGCATTTTCCACGTGTAAACATAATAAAAAGCCCATAATTACTCATTAAGTCAGTACTCTCCAATACTCATTATTTTCCTTCTTCACCTACCACTTTTCTAAGATGTGCTCACCTTTTGTTTCATCCCCAAAATTGTAGTTTTTGTTCTTGATCCTCATCACTTCACTCTGTTGAATAGGACCCTATAAGCTCTCTTTATGGCCATTAACTTGTTTTTTTTCATTTTTTCCTCACATAATCTTGGCTGAAAGGCTCTTGTGTAGCATATTCTGGAATAGTAGGTTTGAGCTAGCCTCCAATCACTTTCTTCTGCCTTCTTAAACTTGAAGTGCTAAAACATGAAACTACCACATAATTCTGTATTGATTATGTTCAGCCTTCCCTTCTCTAGTGGCAAGCTGCCTTCTGACTGTAAATCTAGAAGCTCATGCCAATCGTCCTCCTCTGGCAGTCCTACACATTTTTGAAAGGAGCCATGAAATGAACAGTGAACTGATGCCAGAACATTCTTGATCAATCCTATAATTTCCTAATGACAAGCTCCCAAATCCTCCAGATGGTCTCTTGCTTTTTTGATGCCCTTATTTCATAGCCCAATTTATTTTAGCATTATATTCCCCTTCAAACAATTGTCAAGAATTCTGATGAGCCCTTCTTCCACCTTTGTATCTTAAACTCTGGCACTTTTTCACTTGAACCCCTATGTTTATATCTTCATGTTCTGTTTCACCAATTTTGGCTCCTGCCTCTTAAACCTAGTCTTTAGATATTTTTACTCTATGCTACCTTTTATCTGCTGCCTTGCAGAAGTAATATAAGACATCAGCTGTATCAGCTGTGACTGGTGTGGTTGGCAATACTAGGCCTGACAAAAGGAAACCCAATGTGGACTGAAATGGAAAAGTCCCATTGAAAAGTCCCAATGAAAAGTCCCAATGTGGACTGAAATGGAAAACTCCTAGGCCCTTTAGTATAGGTGCAGAGAAGTGAAGATTTCTCCATCAAATTCAGCAAAGCAAGAGTTTCAGGTTTTAGAAAAACATAGGCATTGCACTCAAATGATATGCTTATCTGAATACTATACTATGCACAGTATCAGTTGTTCCTGAGTGCTGAGTACTAAGTATCTCAGTCAGTTCAGGCTGCTGTGACAAAATACCACAGATTAGGTGGCTTAAACAAGAGAAATTTATTTCTCACATTTCTATAGTCTGGAAGTCCAAGATCAGAGTGCCAGCATGGTCAGGTTCTGTTGAGGGCTCTCTGCTTGGCTTGCAGATATCTGCCTTATTGTGTGCTTGAATGACAAGGTGAAAGAAAGAGAAGGAGAGAAGTGAAGTGGGGAGAGACAGCAATAAAATTAAGGCAAGCTCTTTAGTGTCTCTTGTAATAAGGACATTATCCCATCATGAGACTCCCACCCTCATGACCTCATCTAACCCTAACTACCTCCCAAATGCTCCATCTCCAAACACCATCATGTTGAGGATTAAGGCTTCAACATATGAATTTTGGCAGGGGGTTGGTGGAACACAAATATTTAGTCCAAAACAGTAAAGATGTGAAAGACAACAAACTCAATGTTACCAACACCTCTGGCCTTGTTGACATCTCCATGCAAGCTGCCAACACTATAGAACTAAAGACATGCCTTTGAGAGATGGAAGCAAAGCCTGGGTAGCCGAGCCCACCCCCACATCCTTATCTCATTTTATTTTCTGGACTGCTGATCTACTGCTTTGAGAATAAACCAAAGTGACCTTGAAACTGAATCAGACTTCATGGTTTGGTCTCGTGCAGCTGTAATCATTTGTTCCTTTTTTATTTCCACTGATCTATAGACCTTATCAATGAGTCTGCAGACAACACAGAAAGGAAGGGGCTTTGTCGGCAGCTTTGCCTCATTCTTCGATTCACATTCATTTCTCTTCCCCGCCCCCTTTATTCTAAATTTTCTGTTCACTGATTCTAAGCATGCGATTGCATTGACATTGATAAAATTGTTCCTTTAAGAAATTTATGTCAGCTCCTACTATGTGCCAGGCACTGTTCTGAGCACTGAGTATATAATACTGAACAATAGAGGTAAAATCTCTGTCCTTGTGAATCTGAAATTAGACAGAATATTAGATGGTTAAAAGTGCCACTGGGGAAATGGCATAAGCAGGGAAAGGTGGTAAGCAGTGCTAAGGGCCACTTCAAACAGGACACTCAAGGAAGTTGTCACTGAGAAGGTGGTATTGGAGGAAAGACCTGAAGGAAGTGAGGTACAAATCATGCAGATATACTGGGAAAGAGAGTTCCAAGGGGAGAGAAGAGCAGGTGAACAAGCCCTGAGGTGGGAGCAGGCTTGGGATGTTTGAAGCATAGCAAGAAGACCAGTGTGGATGTGAAGGGGTGGGGAAGGGGCTATGTCAGACAATGCAAAGTGCTCATAAAGAAACACAAGGTACATATTATATGCTCCATCCCACCATGGCTTGAGGAGAATGTCAAGATTTGTTAGGAAACAAATGGATTTTTCTTCATTCACTAAACAAATCTCCCTTCACCCTCCTTCCAGGGGCATTTTTTGGGCCATATCCCAATTCCAAGTCTATCAGTTATCTCTGACTAAGGCCCACTATTAGTGTTGCCTTTCTTGAGTATAGTTTACCACTAACTTTATGTAGTGACATTTAATAATGTCAGTGGTATCCAGTTTCTGATATCCCTCATCTCTCTTTAAAAAGCATTGTAGTTATACTCAATATAAAAGCTATCGCATGCTGAATGCTTGCCATGTTTAAGACACTTTACAGATGTTATATTATCTAATTATCCAACAACTCTGTGGGGGTAAATCTTATTATTAGCCTCGCTTTATCGATGAGAATACTGAGACTCAGGGAGGATGAACACCTTGACAAAGGTTGTAAGACAGACTTTAAACCCTGCCTGAGTCAAAAGCTCCTCTTTCACCACACCAGGCTGCCAGTCTCCTTAAATAGGCTGATACCCTCATAATATCATTTCATACAATTCAACCTTGAGATTATCTCTTAAAGGCACATCTCTTGAAACCTTGACCAGTTTGTCTTCTCATGACAGGTCCTAGAACTTCCTGACATCTTAGAAGGCAGAGAAGCTTTTCTTTCCTCGATTCTCTCTATTGCCATAATTTAAATTTTTATTCTCTTCTAATAGGGATTTATATATTTTTTCCTATATCCATGTCTAATGTTCTGTCTTTTGAGAAATTAACTTTAGCTATTTCTAGAACATAACCAGAAAAGTCAATATCTTTACTATTCTTTTAGCATTTACTTCCTATCAATCCTGCCAACCTACTTTTTTTTCATTTTTGACTAGTAACCAAAGTACATTCTAATCTACTTCTTTTTTTGTGATTTTAGTTTTCAGAAAACATGGGTAAGTAGCCTTCATTTCAACATTTTTCTAGGCCAATACTAAATATTTGGCATGTTTTTGCTGCTTCCAATATTGTCATCTTTTTTTTCCCTTGATATCATTGATATGATCTTCCACCATCATCCCTAGATCAAACAACAGTTGACCTATTTTTTCTTTCATATGCATTCTTTTCCATTCATATGGTCATATCCATTCCTGGTGTTGATCTTTTTCACTCTCATATCGAAGTGTGTGTGTGTGTGTCTGTCAGGTAAAACATTTGTGAAAATATCCAACCACCATGAGTTTTATTTTTATTAAATTATAATGCCCAAGGACACTTTCCAATGCTCTCTGCTATTAAATTCAGTAGGTTCCAGTGTTTCAAGAAAGGGTAGATACAGTTTTAAAATGTAGTCCTTACTGGGCTTTAATTATTAAGTTGGATGTTTTTAAGTCCTTAGGGAGATAGTAGCCTTCAGAGTCATAAATCTCTAAATTTCCAAAATTCCGTTTATATATCAAAAGGCAAGATTGTCAAGCCCACTAGGATGGATATAATAGGAAACTAATGGTCTAAGTGCTGACAAGGATGCAGAGGTACAGTCACATTGATAGTGGAAATGTAAAATGGCACAGCCACTTTGGAAAACAGTAGCATAGTTACCGAAAAAGTTAAGCATAGTGTTCCCATATGATCCAGCAATGCAACTCCTAGGTATAAGCCCAAGATAATTGAAAACACAACCAAACAAGAACTTGTACATGAATGTTTGTAGAGCACTCTTCATAATAGCAAAAAGTAGAAACAACCCAAATGTCCAATAACTGGTGAATGGATAGGCAAAATGTAGTCTATCCATACAATGTAATATTATTCAGCCATAAATAGAAATGGAGTTCTGGTACATGCTATAACATGGATGATTTTTTTATTTCAGGATATTACGGGGATACAAACATTTTGGTTACATGTTATGACTTTGCCTCACCCAAGCCATGATTTGAGGTGTGCCCTTTCCCCTATGCAATGCTCACCACGTCCATTAGTTATGAGTTTACTGACCCCTAACCCCCTACCCCCAGTGAATATTACTACCATGTGTGCACCTTAGTGTTGATGAGTTAGTGCCAATTTGATGGTGAGTACATGTGGTGCTTATTCTTCCATTCTTGTGATACCTCTGGGAAAGTAAACTAGCCATACACAAAAGTCCACATATTGAATGATTTCGTGTATATTAAATATCCAGAATCAGCAAATCCATTGAAACAAAATGTAAATTAGTAGTTTCTTCCAAGGGTTATTGGGAGAGGGAAATAGGGATCAACTGCTAATGGATGTGGGGTTTCTTACTGGTGTGATGAAAATGTTCTAAAATTAGATAGTGGTGATGGTTGTGCAACTCTGTGAATATACTAAAAACCACTGAATTGTGCACTTTAAAGGGATGAATTTTATGGTTGTGAATTTCATTTCAATAAAAATGTAAAGAAAAAAAAGACTGGTGAACAGGGACTCTAGAGTTTTAGTATAAGTCACAGATTGTGACAACTCAGGATATGATGCAAGTGAAGAGTCCATTCTTTAAGAACAAACATACAGCATGCTGAGAGGTAGGAGAGAAAGTGAAAGAAAGAGGGTTAAGAAGCCAAATACCAGTGTTTCACCTCCCCTCCACACCCCATATTAATAAGGGTATAATCTGGGGGGAGAGTAGGGGTTTGACAAAAATGTTCAATCAAGTTTTTGAAGAAACTGACAACAGAGCAGATTTAAGCCATCTTCACTCTTTGAGATTCTGAGAGACCACCCTTCAAAGTGTCCCTCACCAACAAGGATGATCCATAACAGAGGAGAAACAGATACAAGAGGAGGGCCACTTCCTTCTCGTTCCTACCTCCCATAGAGGGATCCAGAAGTTTCTATGTGCTCTCAGTGGACAACATGGAAAGTAGCTGAATGTTAAGAGCCAAGGTGACATCATGAAAGAGATCAAAAGTGGCCAGCCTAATCCAGAGACTGGATTGAAGATGTGACTGAGACTCAGAGGGCCTGAAGGGCAGTTAGGGGCTGAGGTAGGGCCAAGTCAGCCAGTGAATACATTGTGCCAAGAATGAGCTGAAAGAACAGACTTCACATTTCATTAGCACTGCACCTCATCATTAAATGCCAGGAAGTTTCCCAATGATGGGGTGGTGTGTCTGACGGCATTACTATAGAGGCCAGTGAGGATCTACACAACACCCCCATGCCAAACTCTGTTGCCATCTTGGGAAGAAGGAGGCAGGGATGGATGGTGAAACTCTAGAACACTGAGTATTTACCCAAAGGTACTAAGTTAACTCAGAAGAAACTGTTTTTGTTGGACAGAGACTGTGTGCTCACTAATTAGGAGATTTTAAGATATTCCTTAACAGTGCCATTTATTGGAATAGGGACTTCAGATGGAGATGAGAGTACTTACTTACCAGGGTTTTTTGACCATCATTGACACTCTGGGCCAGATAATACTTTGTTGTAGGGGCTCTCCTGGACATTGTAGAGTATTTAACAGCATCCATGCCCACTACCAACTAGATGCCAGTAGTACCCTCCCCACCCCCAGTCATAACATCCTGTCCTCTCTGGGGCAAAATTGCCCCCAGTCAAGAACCATTTTGTTTCAGCAATAAAGAATGTCATGTATTGCATACATATCTGAGGGCAGGGGGTATGTTTTTTAGCCTCTTTCTCTACACACATGTTCCAGCTCAGGCCTCAAATATTCTACATGATGTGAGACAAGCAAACTTCCTCTCCTGCATGATTTCTTCCCCCTGTTGACCACTGTGAAGAGCCTGAAAACCATGTCCTTTCGTGCATAATACATGTCCTGCTTTGTATTCAGCCTTGTTTCTTTTACTAAAGTTACATGCTGTTTCTTTGCTCTCAGAGCTCCACAGTCTGTGTTTTGAGGTTCCTGTGTTATTATATTATTTGTATTACCTGTTCTGAGATATGTTTTCTCCCATTGGTATGATTTCAATTCATCCTTCCAGGTATCCCTTGCCCTCCCTTATTCTCCCCCTCCCGCACTGCTTCCCCATAGCTGATACTCTTATTTCTGTACTTCCCTTTGTCTCTTCTGTCTTGAATTAGGCCCATCTCTCTTGGTTCTGCTCTGCTCTTTCTCTCTTGGCTTATTCCCCATTGGGTTCTGGGAGGGTCCCCTCCCCGACTTGCTCTGTTGCCTCCAACTTGCTATCCCCTCTGAGCAATCTGACACAGATTTTGAATGAAGAAATGCCTGCCCTTCCATTTCCCACCCCACCTTCCTTTTCCTGGCCCCTATTGTTCCACCATAGCTTCTTTCTCTCTCTCTCTTTTTTTTTTTACTTTGTTTCTTATCCACTGCAAGCTGAAATCCAGCTTATGTCCCTCATCTCACTGTTACTTGCCCACATTTGTTACATGTCTGTGGCCCTCCCTGTGTCAGTGGTGGCACTTTGCTACTCCCACATGAAGAGCAATGGGAGGGTGGAGAGGCTGGTGTAGGGGAAGCACACAGTGCTGGGAGTCAGCCATTCAGATGAGGATGCACATCTGGGACTTTATACTTTGCTGCTCTGTGTATAATGGGGATAATAAGAGTACCTACTTCATAGGGGCACTGGAAGATTAAATGAGTTTGTAATGTACAGTGTTTAGTACATTCTAGACTGTACACTCTGATGTCTAGCAGATACACAATGAACATTTGTTAAATGGATGAAACTGCATCGCATGTAGCCCAAGGCCTGGGGCATAGTAAGTGATCGAGGCAAAAATGTCCTTCGACTGAACTGAAGCAAACTCTTTTTCCCACATTAGATTTGGCAGTCCAGAAGTCCAGACCTCAAATCAGCACCTTCCTTTCTTCATATGTCACAGTCTTGTCTTCTGCATGTTGAGACCTCTCCTACATCTTTGATTTGATTCTTCAAGAAGGCAAAGATGTTACCTGAACCTACTACACAGAATCATTCCCAAACCATTCCTATTGACTTTCTTCTTAGTGCACCCTCCAAAATAAACTCATTTTTCCCTGCTGATCTGAAGATTATATCAAACTCCTTTACTCTCTGGGAATTTAATTATGACAAATATGTCCCTAGGGTTCATGCCAATTGGATTAGTAATCAGGGTTCCTTGTACACAATCTCTGTGCAGCTTTTGAAGCAGATCGACACATCAAATCTTTGCTTGCAGGATTATTCTTGCTTGCCTCTCCCTCAGTGTGGAAAAGGTTTCTTATCTTCTCTCCTTCATTGGCTTCCCCTCTGCCCATAGCTCTCATAGAAGGTGAAAGAGAGATGCTGCTGGCACTAACTGCTTTCTTTTTACCTCCTTCTTGCTCCCCATTATTTTCTCTCTCCTCCCTCCACCTTGTTGCCATTCTTCAGAATTTCTGTTTTTCCCTCTGGTTATTAAAGTCAATTTAATCCTGCTGGATAAAATAAGCAGGTGGTATTAGCTCCATTGACAGATGAGAAAAGTCATAGAGTGTCACATTACTGCCGTTATTTAAGTCATAGAATGGCACAGAACTGTTGGTACCAAGATTAGAAGTTAAGGCCCCATCTCTGAGCCTGTGGCTTTTTCACTTTGTCTAAAATGGAGCATCAGGGATAGCAGCAGTGGACATTACCTAGTCACTACAAAATCTAGGAAATGTTGTGTTTTTATCCTAAAGGTTGATACCAATAATGAAGAAAAGATTCATATTAGTTCCCTTTAATACTTGTGTAGAGTAGTGTTCAACATCATTAGTCGTTTTTCTCCCTATTGTCATTTGTTCTCTCAAAAATTATTTATGTACCTAAACAGAAGATATTAATAGTAACTACAATTTTATAGCACTTCAAATTTACAAAGTCCTTTTATGAGCCATCGTTTCATTTGAATCCTCAAAACAATTTTGCAAAGAGAGCATTATTAACCCCATTTTATAGATTGTGACACTGAGACTTAGAAAGCTTAAATAATTTAATGCAAGACACTCAGTTAGGAAATAGCAGAACTGTGACTTAGATACTTTTCCTCTTGACTCCAAAGCCCATGCTCTTTCAATTTTAGCATTTCACTTCACACATGAAGGAGCTACATTTCCAAAACCCGTTTAGCTTAGTTTGTAAATATTTATTGTCAAGAGCAGAAATGCATCAAATTTACAGACAAACAAGGTAAAGGCAAATCAGTAATATTATGTTTAGCTATTGATATGAGATGGAGCCACTTGCAAAATTAAAATTCATTACAGCAATAGATCTTTTTCATGACTAGGCTTTGCTGGATCTTATCTTGTAAATAGCACCAAAATAAAAGACTTGGGGTTTAGTAGGGTAATGAAACAAGTTGATTTAGTCCCCAGTTGAGCAAGGTGGGCTACGGCCTGCCTGGCTGCTCACTCACAATGCCTTATAGGCTATGACAGAGTATGGGTGAACGAGACTAGGCTTTGCAGAGCTGTGTGTGAGTCATCTGCATTTTCAACATTGACGGCTTGATTAGAATTTCCATATTGACGTTAGAAGTCAGGAAGATCTGAAACAGATTGTGTAACTCCTCGAAAACTTAAACTTTCTTTCTATGAATCTCTAGAATAGATAGATTTAAGCCTCAACTTAAAATTTCAAATTCCTGAATCTACTTTGTAAAGAGAAATGTGGTTCCCTGTTTGTTAGCTGGAGGTGCTTAATATTGTACCCATGGATGGGCCAGGTGGCATGTGAGTACCCAAAAGATCAGGAGGTATACACGTATGTGGGTGTTTCTGGATAGAAGGTTTTTTTTTTGTTTGTTTGTTTTTTGACAGAGTCTCACTCTGTTGCCAGGGATAGAGTGCAGTGGCATCAGCCTAGCTCACAGCAACCTCAAACTCCTGGGCTCAGGCAATCCTTCTGCCTCAGCCCCGTGAGTATCTGGGACTACAAGCATGTGCCACCATGCCAGGCTAATTTTTTTTCTATATATTTTTAGTTGTCCAGCTAATTTCTTTCTATTTTTTTTTAGTAGAGACTGGGTCTCGCTCTTGCTCAGGCTGGTCTTGAACTCCTGAACTCAAACAATTGGCCCACCTCGGCCTCCCAGAGTGCTAGGATTACAGGTGTGAGCCACCATGCCCGTCCTCGATAGAAGTTTTATATAATAACTCTCTGGATAAAAACTTTCTGGATTAAAGTTTTTTAACTTTCATGAGTTTCACAAAGAGGGCAGAGAATGGTTTGCTACTGATAGAGAGGGCAGTTGAGGCCTTGGGAGTGAGGTAGCTCACCTAGAGAGAGTGGGGACCGGGGAAGGTCTCATGCGGAACCTAGGATATTGACCAACTATAAGACACATCGTTAATAAAGTTATTCATAAATCAGTGTCACATGAATCACAAATAGTGTGATTATATTTCATGGTGATGGAGGTGATGGTGATTGCTGGTGACTTTTGACCCGGGGCCTAAGGATGTAGCATATGAGATTCATAAAATCCCTGAAACTGGATGTGAAATTTTTTGTATATGTGTATATGAACATATTTCTAGGAAGAGGAGCTTTAATTTTTTCAAAGTCTTAGAGAGGGTCCTTGATCTCCGTGAAGGTTAAGAATCACAAAGGTGGAAGAACCTCAGTGCCTTACAAAGCTTTGAACTCTGGCAGTAATGGTAATTCAGGTTTCTTCTTATGTCTGACTCCCATCTTCATATGATCTCTTTTCTATCTCTCTCTTCATTTATTTGACAAAGCAGTGTGTTAAGTGTAGAATAATGAGGTCCAATCTGAATACATGAGAACTGAGAGGGAAAAGCTCAAAGGGGTGAGTGCTATGCGATTAATCCAAGAAAACTCTCCAGAAGAGGCCTCTTTTAAAGTGAGGTCTAGCAGATCTGCTCAGCAATTGAGTCCTGAACTGGCATGCAGGAAGAAGTCTGCTTGGGCAGAAAGACATGGACAGAGGGCTTGGGCTGACCACATAATTGAGTATCGAGTTCACAGGCAAGACAAGGGATGTCCCCTTTGATTGTGTAAGACACTGTGCATGAGGAAAGCCATTGCCAGACAGAACACTTCATGGGCTATTTATCTTTAAAAGTGGGCAGGAGAAATTGACTGATCTGGTGGGTTAATCAGAATTCTGAGCAATGGTTTCATTACATGATAATTTAGTGCCCAAGATTTATATACCTCCTGTCTTCATTAACAGTATAAATATTTCTTTAAAATAACATTTTGAAATTGAACACAGAATTGTAATAAGTTTCTTCTCTACCCAAAATGCTAGCAATTGATTCTTACCTAGTTGTGTGGCTGGCATCAGTGGTCCCAAGAATTATCCATGAGGCATGAGTTATTGTGCTGTAATTCATATCTTGCCAGAATTTCTAGCTTTTATAAAGGAAACTGTCCTTAGCATCAGTGGGAAATCTCCAAGAACAGGCTGGATCTGTGACAGGACTGCCTCAGAATAATCTGGAATCCCAGTGGTGTACTTGAGCTTCCCAACTCATTCTGAGCAAGAGCCTGAGGCTGTTGCAGGTATGCACCCATTTATGTAATGGGTGTGATGCTGAAAATCACTTTGTAAATCAAACATATCTACATACATAAAAATGAAACCTTGAATTAACATAATATGGTCACTAGTGCAGAACAAGTTTTTATAAAGTGATATGTCTTTTTGTAATGTGAATATCATCGTTAGTTTTATAAGCATGGGTTTTTGTATATTGAGCTTCCTTAAACTGAAACCTATTTGTATGGAGCCCAGGGAACTACTTAGTAAGTGCTGTCTCCATGTGTTCAGGCTGACTGGGTCAATATTTTCACAGTGTCTCTCTAAATCGCTTAAGTTCAGAGCAGATGGCCCTGTGAAAATTGAGCATAGAAGAAAAAATTAGTATTATAATCAAATAAAACTTGTTATGAAGTTAAAATGAGACACATCTAATGATTTGTATGGAAATTCGCCAAAATAGTGGTTTCTATAAATGGCTGTAATTAGTATGACTCCTGCAGGCCAATCAAATATATCTAGGGACAGAGGATATTGGAGAGAGTGTTAAAGAAAACTGACCAGTGGCCTTTTTGAGAGCCTCTAGATCCGTGACTCAAGGAGACTCAGGGCTTTCCCTCCTCCTTCAGTGGCACACACCAATAGCCAAACTTTCAAGAAATTCCTGAATGACAGAGATTTATCGTGTCAGACCAAATCCTGTAAGACCAAGCCAGGCAAGCCATACTTACCTTGGGCCAGTAATTTCTCAGCTTAAGCGTGAGTCAAAATCCCCTGGAAAACTTGTTAAAGCACAGATTGCTGGGCCCAACTCCCATAGCTTCTCATTCAATAGGCTTTTGGATTAGGCTTAAGAATTTTCATTTCTAACAAATTGCCAGGTGATGCTGTTGCTTTGGGGGAAACACACTTTGAGACCCACGGGCTTAGAGGAAAGTTGCCAGTCTTAGTTCATTTTCTGTTTCTATATAACAGGATACCTGATAATGGGTAATTTATAAACAATACACATTTACTTGGCTTCCAAAGCTATGGCTTTGGAAGTCCAAGAGCATGGCATTAGCATCTGGCAAGGGACTTCATGCTGCATCATGCCATAACAGAAGGGGAGGGCAAGAAATGGCAATGATGGAAAGCAAGAGAGGGTAGAACTTGCTTTTATAACAAGCAACTCTCACAGTAAAAAACCCACTCCCAAGACAGTGATATTAGTCCATTCGTGAGAGTGAAGCCCTCATCGCCTAATCACCTCTTAACAGTCCCACCTTTTAATATGGCACAATGGCAATTAAATTTCAACATGGATTTTGGAAGGGGCATTCAAACTATAGCAGTGTCACTGCAGGAACCTCAGGTACAAATGGCCAGTCAAAAGAAGAGTCCCAAGAAATGGTCGTTTTTACCTCCCAGCATGAGGAGAGTCTAGGGTATAACAGTGGGTGGGCTTCAGGGGCTACCAAAACTCTTCATTATCCCTCTCACCAAGGTCTCACATGTACTCATGAATTCCTTTATTTGTTAAGAAATTATTTACTCAGAATCTAATAAGATAAAGCATTGAACTAGGCAGTGGAGACACATCAGACATGAAAACTACAACAGAGAGCCTTACTACCCAGAGGGTATGATGACACATGCACACCAATGAGGACCTAGGTTGACAGTGTTATGTGCATAAAAGAGGTTCAATTCCTGATCCAACTACACTCCTCTGTTTCATTTACCTTTTGCTCTCCCAGATGACAATTTCTTATACTCTCTTTCCATAGTCACCTGGCACCTCTTTCTCCATTTTTATTCAGCTGATGACTTTACTTTTTATTTCACCAAGAACACTGAAGCAATACAAAGAAAACTTGTACAAGCTTCCACAACTGCATCTCCCTAATTACCTGCACCTAAATCATGTATCTGGTCTTCTTCCCCATTATACAGGGCATAATAGTTAGGGCTCTTCAGAGAAAGAGAACCAACAGGATGTGTGTGTGTGTGCGTGTGTGTGTGTGTGTGTGTGTGTGTGTACGTAGATGATTGATTGATTGATAAATTTATTTTAAGGAATGGGTTCACATAATTATTAGGGCTGGCAAGTCCAAAATTTATAGGGCAGGCCAGCAGGCTACAGAATCAGGAAAGAGTCTATGTTGCAACTCAAGTCCAAAGGCAGTCTGGAAGCAGAATTCCTTCTTCCTTGGAAGAGGTCAGTCTTTGCTCTTAAGGCCTTCAATTGATTGCATGAGGACTGTCAGGAGCCATGAGGCCTCAGCCATAGTTTTGCTTTGCCTGAGCCTTACCCTTCCCCCCTCTTAGCTGAAGTTAAGTTTCTGTTTCCCAGGAATGGTGAGGTTTGCTTTACCGCCAGTGACCTCATATGCATATCATGCTGCTGATTGGTCAGTTCTTTTTTATTTCTAATTTGCATTGTGATTGGACGTTCCCCTCTCACTTGTCTATAAAAGCTGTAACCTCATGCTAAATAAATGAGGCTTGATCAGAATACTGTCTTGTCTCCATCTCTCGCGTCTCTTGTCCCATTCAACTCCCGCTCCCTCCTCCAGGTTCTGCGAATAACGTACCTGCGGGTCGGGACAATGTCTAAACGTCCTACCATGCTTAGGAACCCAGGGTCTGAGTAAATCAGGAGTGAGTGGGCTGCTCTTGAGGGGCTGGAGACCCAGAACCCTCAAACAAGAAAGACCTGGCTTCTAGTGGATGGGGAGCCGGCCCCCAGGTGCATGCTATCATAGGAAAGCAGGGTGGGTCAGAGTGCTGCCCTGAAAAAAGGAAATCCTCTCTCATCAGGGGAAAGACTACTTCGAGTTTGTCCAAAAAAAGTGGCAGAATGCTTATGTAGAAAAATGAGCTCATCTGAGTGTTTTCACCAGTTCTGTAAGGAAACGGTGAAAAGACTATTTCATGTATGAAAGATGACTTATCCAAAAACGTTGTGTTGTCCTTGGTGTTTCTGGAATGACCATGGCCAAACTCCTCGGCATTTGGCAGCAGAGCACAGCGCCAAGCCTGGGCTTGTGTGACCCAGGAAGAAGTGACAGCTCAGCCTGGGGGAGGAGGAAGCTCTAGGGGCTAGCATCTTCCGTGACAGGCTCAGTTGAAGGTATCTCCTGAGTTTCGTGCCCTACTTTCTAGAAACCTCAGAATGGGAATGCCCATCTGGCGGCAGGGAACTGTCCTCTTCCTGCCAGAACGCGCCCCATTCCGCTGCACCCCGCGCCACCACGGCACTGACACTCCTCTCACGGCTCCCTTTGCCATGGGACCGGAAGGCTCCTGATCCCTGCTGGGGACTCTCACTCCTTCCGCAGAAACTCTGGGTGAAGGAATGACGTACGTTTGAGGCTATTCCACAGACAGGGTTAACACTGAAACCTCCGAAATGAGCCTTGGGATAGACGGCCGTCCGTCTGCTTACTGCCAGGCAACGTCCTTGTGAGTAACGGGCTGATTCACCCGTTCTGGCCCTGTCCCGTCCCAAGGTGGCCTCACCTTCCGCATCTGTGATGTACTGAGCCTGCGCCCAGAGCTCCTCCAGGTAGTCCTTGATTCTCCAGCTAAACGGGACGTCATTGGAAGCATTCTCTGGGAGGTTCATGCAGTTCTGCACCACGATGGAGGACATCTCACTTTGAGGCCTGCGAGGAGGCGAATGAGGACAAGAGTGTGTGGCTCGTGAGACGTCACTCAGAACACACGACAAGAACCACGGTCGCCAGCTCCCTTCGGTCCTTGAACGCGGGGTGCTGAGGGGCTGCACAGACAGCTGCTGGTCCACTCTGCAGCTCAGGGTTTCCATCACGAAGGAACTAGGGGGCTACCTCATGCCATCCCTTTGCTTTACAGACAAAACAAAAGCAAACGCCGGCTGGTAGAGTAAGTTACCCAAAATCTCTGGCGGAACAAGTCTCCTAGTACCTGAACCTGTTCTTCTCTGATACCTCTTAATACAGAGCACGACCCGTCAGAGCCGTTCTTTCTGGAAACATCAGCAGCACCTCGTCTGCGAAGCAAGAGCTCCCTCTGGCAATTCAGAATCCCACTTATTTATATATTCCTTACAAACCCACGTCCCAGAATCGAAGCCCCCTGAAATGCAAAGAGGAAGCTCTCGGGAGGCCAGCTGAGCTGAGCTCTGTGAGATCAGGCCTGGGGTGGGCTATGCAGCGCCTCCCGTGGAACGAGGGACAGGAAAAGGGAACACGGACCACAGCTCTCGTAAGCACAGCGTCCCCGACCCACGCCCAGTCGGGTCCGGCTACTTCAACTACCGTGGGTGCTCTGAAGGCGGGGAAGCGAGGAGGGTGGCGAGGAAGCAGGGATTTCTCAGAACGTCAGTAAACGCCCCTTTGCAGCGCCATAATCCTCTAGGCAGCAAGAAGAGCCCACATGAACGTCATTCTGAAGGCAATGCCAGTGTTTTATCAAACACTCGGAACAACATATTCAAAGTGCTGCTCTGTTATGATTTTTTCGCCCTTCCCATAAAAAGAAAGTCTTCTATTCACCTTGCGTTATTCATCACAAGCGGAATGTTCAGAAGCTTAGTGTCACTGAAAATAAACATCCAGAGGTCTCTCGCCCAGGGTGGAGAATCTGGCCTGGCCAGGAGCTCGAGGTTTCCGTCTCTGTCGAGGAACGATACCACACTCGCCAGGAGAGGCGTGACGGCTCGCTGGACTCGCTTCCAAAGGGTTTGCCTGCAACGCGGGAGAGAGAGGGGACCCCGCCGCGGCTGAAAGCCACCACGGCGGGTGCCTGCCACCCTGGGACATTTCATTCCTTCTTGAGCACTAACGAAGCATCTATAATTACTGCACTGTAGCTACGGCTGTACGTTGAAATTTCCATCATTTTTAAGTACGAGAAAAGAAACTCACAAATGGAAATACCTACGATTAGAAGCAGAACTGGAATGGAGCTTAATTCTACATCTAATAAATGGTAATTAATTAGGGCCCTGAAAAGGTGAAGCAGTACTTGCTTTTAATATATGTAACTCTTTTCCAGAACAAGTCACCCGGGTCCTATCGATAAGGAAAATAATCACCAACTCATTTAGGAAAAAAATCAGTGTTTTAAGAAAAAAATCAGCTGTGGATAGAACATAATAAAGATGAAGAGACCAAAATAAGTTTGCTCCAGATCAAGTTAAACAAGAAAGCACGTTTACCTGGAACTTGGTTTTTGCTGTTGATGTTTTCGTGTATCTGGCTATTTTGTAGATATATAGATAACGGTTGAATTGAGTACATTACATTTTGTTATAATGGATGTTTACCTATAAAAGCTCTACGCTCGCTTCAAAATTCTTGTAAAGGGTTAAGAGTTACTAGGTGTTTTTAGTAATTCTAAGAATGTTGGGAAGAGAAATGAAGGCTCTACTTTGAAAACGATAAAAAGAAATACTTTTTAAAGCATATAATACACAGGAACCTCAAGAGAATTTTACCACTAAGAAAACTAAGCCCACGAATGAGCAAAGCCGTCACCGGGGTCCTCTGCCTCGGAGAGCTTCCTCCGAAACACGGGGGCCTCAGCGGTCATCACCGGTTAGTCCTGAGCAAAGGGTCGAGGACCGCGGGCAGTAATGACACTCCTGGGTCCTACTTTTGTAATTATCATTACTTTGAGCAGCAGGACTTGGAAAATCATTTCTATTCTCTCCCCGGGTATCACCTTTCTAATTTAATTACCTAAAATGGCATCCCTTCCTACGATTTACAACATGCTACTAAATGTTTTCTTCCTGTAAGAACAGATGTCTAGTTTTTCAAGTTTTGTTATTATGAAAAATTTTAGGTCAGGCGTGGTGGCTCACGCCTGTAATCCTAGCACTCTGGGAGGCCGAGGTGGACGGATCGTTTGAGCTCAGGAGTTCGAGACCAGCCTGAGCAAGAGCAAGACCCCGTCTCTACCAAAAATAGAAAAAATTAGCCGGGCATAGTGGCGCACGCCCGGAGTCCCAGCTACTCGGGAGGCTGAGGCAGGAGGATGGCTTGAGCCCAGGAGTCTGAGGTTGCTGTGAGCTAGGCTGACGCCACGGCACTCTAGCCCAGGCAAGGGACTGAAACTCTGTCTCAAAAAAAAAAAAAACTTTTAAACACACATAAAAGTAGAGAAAAGAATCCAACAAGCCCCCATAGAACCACCACCCAGATTCATTTTGTGCTCCTGGAGGAAAAACAACGGCTCTGACTTGCTCAGAGGTTTGGAAAGCCTCAGCCCCCCGCTGGAGAGGAGGCTCCGGCACCCGGGGCCACACCCCGCCGCGGCGCTGACACCGCCCCCTGTGCTCCTGTCTCGGTACCTGAATGTGCCCGCCTCCTGGAGGGCGTCCTGGTTCGAAGCCGCCCGCACCACCCACTCCTTCAGGCCGTGGAGGTGGCTCTCCTCTTGCTTCTTTAAAAGATCGTAGAGGCGCATCTTGGACACCCGCAGGAAAGAGGCTGTCGAGGGCAGAGGGCACGGACGCTGAGCGTGTCCGCGGGCACCGCGCTGCTGCGGGCTCCGCGGTTTCCGACCCACCCACCGACCACCCACCGGTAGGGAGTCCTCTGGCCAGGCCAATTCTAGAGCGAAACGTGAGAGATGCCCTTAGATTCCCACCGCGTCGGCTGCTTCTGCTGAGCCACGGAAACCCGGAAGGGCGTCCCCGGGACACTGGGTGGGATGATCCACAGTCCTCGGGAGGAGCCCACGAGCGGCGGGAGGACTCACCACTGTGCTCGTCGTCTTCGCTGAAGAGGCCGAGCAGAAGCTCCACCCGCCTCATGTTGCGCCTGCAGCTCTCGCTCCGGTCTCTGAGCACCCCCACGGCACTCTGCACGCAGCTCCTCAGCAGCCGCGTGGTATCCAGGATCTGCGCCTGTCGGCGGGGACAGCCGAGTCTTCTGTGTTTGCCACTTCCGTGGCGGGTAAAAGCCAAACTACCCAACTACTGCCACGAGCCCCACGGGAGTGTCCGTGTGCCACGCAGGCAGCAGGGGGTCGGGAGGGGGGGTGTCTTCCCGGACAAAGCTGACACTGCCGACCGACCGCCTGCCGGCACAGGTGACCCTGGCTGATTCCCTGAAAACCAACCAGGACACGGTGGCTCGTGTTGGGGACGAGAGACATCAGCCTAACCCTTGTCCCGCAGCATCGACTCCCCTAACTATGAAGATGCAGCTCAAAAGTATCACCCAGCAGCATATGGGGGGGGCCCAGAAAAACTGGAACTTACATCACTGCCCCCAATCTGGGAGGTTTCATCTTCCGTCCCCCCAGAACCTTCTGTTTCCATGTCCACATCTGCCGTTTCCCCGGATCCGCTGCCCTCTGTTTCCATCGCCTCCCCTCGGTCATCTTCTGCCCTGCGTCCCATCTCCACTGCAATCAGAGCAAACACGATCGGTCGCCACCCAGGAGGTGGGGTGGGGAGTGCTGGCGGCACTGTCTGGGGGTCTGTGTGCTTAGGCTCCAACTTCCCGGGCGTCCCCAGCCCCCGGCTCTGCGGGGGGTCCCCAGACGGGAGGACGTCTGTCACGAAGATCAGCCCCAAAGGCACCCACTCAGGGGGGCCCAGCGGCGGCAACCCCTGCCCTCCAGCCCGGAACCAAGGCAGCAGAGCTGACTCACTTCCACGGCCAGCCCTGTTCACAAACATCCACTTCTGCACGTGGGAACGGTACCACCTGCGTGGCCCTGTGCTCTGGAGGAGTCACCAGTCACGCCACGGTCACGCTGAGCCCCCCGCGAAGGTGACGGCAGCGGCACGGCCCCGCCCGCCGGCACCACCCACTGCCCGCACGTCCGCCGTCGCCACTCACGCTCCGGCCGCCCTCCCGGCTTGAACAGCTCGCTCACGGTGACGCTCTGCAGTCTGGTCACGTCTGAAGCCATGACGGTGGATCTCCGGAGGTCGTCGATGTGCACAGACCGCCAGAGCCCTGTGAAGAACAAAGCCACGGGGAATCTTTCCCGGTGTCTTCTCGTCAGTCACAAGCAGGGACACGCTACGCGTCCTGAGTGTCCACTGCACTGATGGTAAAGGAAGGACCGGGAGACTAAACCCTCGAGTGTACTTACACAGACGTCACCTGACCCACGTCTTGTACGTATCTCTGAACAACGTTAGCATAAAATCAGTTTTAAGACCTGAAATAACAGACTTGTGAAGGGTATCTGGATAAGGTCCGAGGTTCTTTTGTAAACGTGTTCTTAGATTTGCTGTATCGTAATTAGTGAGACACCGGCAAGGCCTGCCCTCCGTCATCTGTGAATTCATTAGACTGCATTTATTTCCCTACTCCTAGAATACTGATCTTCCTACGTCGTCAGTAGTTGCTCACTATTACTCAGAAAAATAAAGAGAGGATGATTTGAAGACACCATCCCCGGCCCTGAAACAGGCATGAGGTCTGGGTGCCCTCGTGCCTGCGCCAGTCGGGAATCTCTCCTCTGTTGTCCCCTTAACAACAGGCGGGGCCGGAGGGACTAACCAAGGCTTTGCCTACAAGTAAGTGAAGGAAATGCTCAGTGCTGTAGCATCAAGTCCCAAGATTAGTGTTTTTTTTTTTTTTTTTTTTTGAGACAGAGTCTCACTCCCTTGCCTGGGATAGAGTGAGTGCCGTGGCATCAGCCTAGCTCACAGCAACCTCAAACTCCTGGGCTCAAGCGATCCTCCTGCCTCAGCCTCCTGAGTAGCTGGGACTACAGGCATGCGCCACCATGCCTGGCTAATATTTTCGATATATTTTTAGTTGGCCAATTAATTTCTTTCTATTATTAGTAGAGACAGGGTCTCGCTCTTGCTCAGGCTGGTTTTGAACTCCTGACCTTGAGCGATCCACCAGCCTCGGCCTCCCAGAGTGCTAGGATTACAGGCGTGAGCCACAGCACCCGGCCTAAGATTAGTGTTTTTTACAGCAATCAATGGCAAGAAATCTAATTGCATCTGAAAAGAAAATCGTTGCGATTAACATTAACGTTCTCATTTCAGACACGTACAACACGGGACCAGATGACAAATAAACAGTATTTAGATAGGTATATTCACTAATAGTATGGTCCTACCTCCATGGAATCCCACGTAGGATGTCCCGCTTCCCATCCGGGACAGCTTCGTGATGAAATAGACTAAGACACGGCCCGCATTTGCTTGGATTTTGTTGATTTCATTTACAGCAGAGTACCTGTTTCACAAACAAAGAGAAATCAAAATGGAGCCAGGAAGGGAACAAAGCAACCTTGCACAGCTGCTCAAGGGCGTCCTCGGAGCCGCTGGGTTCTGTCTCTCGGCCTCCTGTTTTGACTGGCTTTAAACGAACGTCACACCGCGACGCCTGTGACTTTTTCTCTGACAAGGGGATGAGAAGTCCTTTCTTAATGGGCTCGTCTTCTCCCCCGTTGCTGTGTCCCTCTGCTTTGCAGTGGCATCCCTTCACCGTCCAGAAACCCTGCCGGGTGCCCCGCAGGGGGCTGGCCCCGACACACACAGGTGGGGCTCGCTGAACCCCTCCCCCCTTCCAGGAACTGTGCACCCCCAGTTCGCCAAAGCCAGTTTCCCACTGGATGCAACGCAGCCACGAGATGAACGGCGGCACCCCGTGCTTTAACGGGGCCCAGACATCACTCTCTCTTTAACATTCAGTAACAAGGGAACGAAGTAACCAGGCAACAGGGTTAATTCAGATTTCCCCTTATGAACACGACAAAACGTCCGCTAAACATGAACGAAAGCATTTACATACCGCTACTGCCCTTGAACCGGCAATAAATAAATAAAAATGTGTAACTCAAAATTCACAATTACCAAAGCATTTCTGCACACATGTGCTTCAAGGACATGCATTTATAGCCTATCATAATCTCTGCCATTCACACTGCCTGCATTTCACTATTTTGCTGTTGTTTCTAGCCTTCTCTCCAGTTTCTCTAGTCCCCACGAGGGAATGAGTAGGGGCAGCATCTTTCTTATTCTATTTCTATATTTATTATGATACTATACTGGCAGACATTCTTTAGGAGCTCCTCAGTAAACTGTGGGTTTCCTACGTAGTTTTCGGAGAAAGGTACCAAAAACATACTTAGCCGAGGCAATGAGCTGAGCACTGTGAACTCCGTCTTCAAAATCTGTCTGAATAATGAGGATTTTACAGCCGGCTGCACAAGTTAAGCAGTTTCTGAAAGAAAAGGAAATCATTCAAGTGAGTTCTCTGTCCTAAGAAATGGATAACGGAATTCCCTGAAGTGATGGAAAATATAAAGGCTACGTAGAAAGAACCATTCGGGGGGATTCTCCTCCTATCAGATGAATAGACAACCTCGCGGAGAAATTTTTGGAAACCCGATAAATGCTTCCCAGTGCGATGCGCGGACAGTGGCTGCAGAGAACGATGATGTCACGGCAGGTGCTGGGCTGCAGGACACGAGAGCGAGGAGGACACCTGGGGACTCGGCAGCGACGCTTTCCACAGCCACACACGTCCGCAGTGTCCGTCAACCAAAGCTGGCGCCAGAGCCGCAGGAGAGGAACGCCCCTCGGTGGGGGCCGGGAGGGGAGGACCGGCCGGGCAGCTCACCGCATTTCTTTGAGGAAGGAGTGCTCAGTGTCGAACTGCTGCAGCGACAGGATGGTGGCTTTCTGAGCCCTGCCTTCCAGCTCCAACGCGAAAGCTTCACAGTCGTGACTCGTCAGCAGTCTGGAGAAAGTGGTGATCTACGAAGTTAGGAGACGCAAATTATTTGCCAGAATTCAAGTAGGTTTAGATCCCAGAAACTGAGGATTTTCAGCCAGCATCTACAGGCTCAGCACTGGTACAGTTAGAAAAGAAACCAAACCCACAGATTTTTCAAAACCAAGGCGGGGCTGAGGCCAGGAGAACCTACAGGATCAAAAGGTATTGGAGAGAACACATCCCCTGCCCCAAAGATGCCTTAGTCTCCTTCCTAGATGCCAGTGTCCTTTCCTGTTTTGGTCCCTACTTGGGATTCTCATGACCCGTTAGAGCCCAGCACAGATGCCACTTCTCATCATCTGGCTTCCTGCTTCCCAGAAGCAGTTAGCAGTTGGTGACGCTTCCTTCCCCCCAACTGTTAGCGGTTCTCCTCTACCGTGGATCACGCCCCATGGTGCAAACCCAAACGTTGCTTAAGACGTGCTGACCTCTTAGCGCACGAATCCCATCTCCAGGCCTGGCCCTACCACTGAGCTTCAGACTCCTGCACCCGATGCAGGACAGACAGCAAAACATGTCCCAAATGCACTTTGCCATTGGCCCCCAAAATCTGTCGCTCGTTCCTGGATTATCTAGCACAATGAAGCCAACCCCCAGCCCTCTCAGGAGGAATCCAGGGAGTCGTCCCTCCAGGACTCAATCCCTCAGGGCCCCTCGGTGGTAGCCCACCAATTTGCAGCCCGTTTCTCAGTTCCATCCACGCCTCTCCTCTGCCCTGTCCCTGCAGCCTCCCCACTGGTCTGTCTTTTCTTTCTTTTTTTTTTTTTCTGAGACAGAGTCTTACTCTGTTGCCTGGGCTAGAGTGCTGTGGCGTCAGCCTAGCTCACAGCAACCTCAAACTCCTGGGCTCAAGCAATCCTTCTGCCACAGCTTCTTGAGTAGCTGGGACTACAGGCATGCGCCACCATGCCCGGCTAATTTTTTCTTTTATATATATATATATATATATTTTAGCTGTCTAGCTAAGTTCTTTCTATTTTTTTTGAGTAGAGACGGGATCTCGCTCGTGCTTAGGCTGGTCTCCAACTCCTGAGCTCAAACGATCCGCCCGCCTCGGCCTCCCAGAGTGCCAGGATTACAGGCGTGAGCCACCGTGCCCGGCCGCTGGTCTGTCTTTTCTACAACGGTCTTTCTTTCATCGGACTCTCTCTCCATCGCCCCGGTGGAGGGACACGTCTAAACACACACTCCTCCGTCACTCCCCTCTGCACAGCAAAGACAGAGCTCTGCCGCGCGACCCACATGGCCCCCCACGAGTTCTCTCTGAGGGCACCTCCTCCCCGTCTCAGTACTCAGAGCCTTGAACTCTAAGCTGGGTCAAAGGCGCCCCGTGGTCTCCTACACAGAAGGTGCCATATCACACACCTTAACTTTCGCCATGGAAGGCCCTCTGCCAATAATCCCTTCCCAGCCAGGTGGAGGGGCCTCTCCTAGAGAAAACCTCGTGTATCCTGATCTGTGCTGCCCGGCTCTGCCTCTGAACACGGCATTTGCCCATCATACAGTATCCACGGCATCTGGGCACGTGCCAGTCTTCCCACGTTACACGTGGACAAGACCACGGACAAGCACTGGGCCCGTTGATTTTTACATCCCCAGTGCCCCCAGCTCGGGTCTCAGCCGCAGCGCTCCATCTGCGGCTGTGTGTGGTGATGCTGTCAGCACGGAGCCGCGCGCAGCAGTGCGCACTCACAACTTCGCTAAATGGGACGCACGTAAGTACTTGGTCCTCCCTGCACTTAACACAGACAAGGACCAAAAGCCTCGGCATATCCGCTAGGGCCCCCATACACCGACTTGAAAAGAACCTTGAATCTTGGCCCTAGGGATTCAGGACTTTTAGGCAAAAGAGGACAGAGTGAAATTGCAGAAAGACAGTCACCTCTGTGAAGACAGCATGGCGTTCCAGGTGTGTCGCGCGAAGGTGAGCCCGCAGGAAATCCGCGAAGGAGCTGTGCTGCTGAGTGTGGTAGTACTCCCGGGACAGAGACTCGGCCGCGAACAAGCCCAGCGAGGAGGCGCTCAGCCGGACCACGGCGTCGGGGGTGGCGCAATCCAGCAGGACCAGTTTGGCCTCCGTGGACACCTTCTGGTAGAGCTCCTCGGTCGGGTCCCCGGGACCTTGCCTCTCTGTGACCTGCAGCACCACAGAGGCGCAGGTGTCCGAGTGGTAGCCGATGAAGACATCGGAAGGGCTGTACTTGTGTCTGGTTAGGAACGGATCCGCCTTCACATCGATGAACTTCTCCACCCACGTCTGGAGCTCGACCACGATGCTCTTCTGCCATTTCTCCAGCACGGTGCTGAGGTCCAGATAGTGCTTCTCCAGCCGGTTGATGAGGGGGATGGGGAAGCGCCTGTACACGACGTCCTTCTCTTCAATGACGATCAGGCGGAAATCTGGGTGAACCCGACATTTGACACGATGAGTTCCCAAACCGAGGTCCACGTACTTCTGACCCCCGAGGTAGACGTAGTACTGGTTGAGCGCGTCGTAGAGGCTCTCGTAGAGGTTCTGCAGGTTCAGCAGCACCACCATCTTGCCCGTTTCCATGCAGATCTTCACGCGGTTGATATTTCTGCAGATCTGGGTGTACTCTTGGTCCTTGGGAAAACTGGAGCCAAAAATAATCTCCGGCTGCTGGCCCTCACTGAAGAATGTCTGCTGCAGGATCTGCAGGGCCACGTAGTTTCTGGTCAGCACGAGTAAGTAGCGCGAGTCCACGTCGTCCAGCTCTCTGCCTGGCACCTTCTCAAGAGTCCCGTAGATGTTCTGCTTGATTAGCTGCACAGTGCTGACTTCTTCTGAGCACTTTGCCTCAGGTAAACTGGCTGTAAAAATGTCCAAAGCATGGATGTCATCTTTGCCACTGAAGTTCCGGAGGATGGCCTGGGCAATATCTTGTGGGGAAGGCTTTCTGTTAGAGGCTTTTGCCATGGCAAAGACCATTTTGATGAGGCTGTAGTAGTCACGAAGCCCAAAGAACTCCTTGTCTTGGCTCTTACACACTGTCTCGTAGGCCCTGGCAAAGGGTGCAAAGAAGCCCTGGATTCTGTCCTGAACGAGGGTGTCCGAGGAGCAGATGCCCCTCGCGCTCTCCATGAGCTCCTGCTTACTGGGGCTGCCGCGCGACACAAAGATACCGCGGTTCATCTTGGCGGGGTCGAGGGCCCAGTTGGAGATGCCCACGAAGCCGACTTTCTTGTGGGGGGCGGGATCGTCTTCGACGCAGCCATCTTCCAGCAGCGGGTGCAGAGCCTTCAGGGGCATCTTGGGCGAGTCCTCCGCCAGTCCCACCTCGTCTAACACCACCACGGAGACGTACTGCTGCAGGTCCTTCCCCTGCTGGAAGCGGGCGCACTGCTTGAAGGTGCCTATGATGCCCTGTGGGGTGGAATGCGGGCTGCACTGGAAGGACACCAGGTGGACCTGCTTCAGGCTCCGGAAGAGATCAGAGTAAGCGGCCTGGCCTTGCATGGCATCCGCCACAATGGTCTTGGCCAGAGATTTGGAGCTGCCAGGCTTCCCCACCAGGAAGAGAGGAATCTTGAGCTCAATGCAGATAACCATCATGAAGACGTTCTCCTTCAAAGCCAAGTTCTTGGCGATGGTCTTCCTCAGAGGGACACCATTCAGAAAAAGATCCTGTGTTCGAGTTATTTCCTCCAGGATAACCTTGCTGTCATCATACGGTTCTGGAAAGAACCTGCAAATGGCTTTGCGATACGAGTCTTTCTTTTCTAAAGAGGCGTGATAACACACGCCGATGGCCATTACCAGGGACCAGAGGATGGGGTGTCTCTGGACATGACTTTTGCTGGTGTTGGACTCGCAGACCAACGAATTCAGTTTAACTAAAAGCATCTCGCTGTGGTCGTAAAACCATTTGAAAACTTCCACGCAGCGCTCGACGTCCCGGAGGCTGACAAAGCTGCACTCGTCTTTTCTCTTCCTCATGAAACCCTGAGAGGCAGAAAGCACTTCCGTGATCACACGGGTCTCCTCCGGCTCCAGGCGGACGGAGTCGACTAGTCTCTGGACGATCTGCTGGATGTAGAGCTTCTCAGCAGTGTCATTCAGCTGTCCAAAGTCCCACACCAGAGGAATCAGGCTCGGGGGCAGAGCGTGGACGCGGTACACCAGCTGTCTCAGGGGGATGGAGCCCAGCCTGTCCGCCGTGTCCTCCGCCCTCACCCGGTAGCCCAAACCGGCAGACTCCAGACGACAGATGGCCTCGTCGGAATGCTTCCGGTAAGGGTTGCAGGCAGCTATGACATGCAAGCCAGAGCGCTTAGCCAGGGGCTGGCCGCCCACTGTGTGGTCACACAGGACTTCTTTGATAGCGCTTATGGCTTCTGTTGTGTTGGCTTCGTCCAAGAACAAGATGGTGTCCAGCCGATGGTCAGCCTTATTGAGGATGGCGATGTCCTCAGCCTCCCTGACTTTGGAGTAGATCATGTCCGCAGTTGTTCCTCCATGGACCTTGACCAACTTTATCGTTTGAGCATCGGCCCCGCTGCGCCGCAGGTCGCTCAGGAATTTAATGAGCCTGGTTTTCCCGCAGCCAGTTTCTCCCATGATGATCACCGGGATCCCACATCGGAACCGCATCTCAATGGCAAGGATCTTGAGCATGTTGTCTGTGGTAAGCTCGTACGTTTCATCAGGGTCAATAGGCCACTGGATCCCTAAGGCCAGGCAGAGCTTTTCGAGTTTTTCGTGCCTGGGCAGATTATCAAAGTCGATGTTGAAGGGCACCCTCTGAAGCAGCAGCCCCCTGTACAGCTCCGTGGTCATGACGTCTCTCTTGATCACGGTCCCAGTCAAGTGGTTGATGGCGTCCACACCGCCATTCTGGTTGGGCTGGAAATGGAAGCCTATGAACGTCATGGATGTGTGGTCATCGTTGAAGAAAACGTACGGGTGGGGCTCTGACTCCCACCTCTTCCGGAGAGAGAAAGGGGCCAAATCTTCTTCCTTAACCCCATCCATGGAGACCGTGTGCTTCCCTGGGCTTTGGTCAGAGGTGTCAAGTGTCGGTGTGGAAAAATCTCTTGCCATAAAGATCATGAAAGTCACCACAAAGTTCTTGAAGCCCCTCAGTGTGTCTCCAATCACATCTGGATTGCAGAAGAGAGAGGACTCACAGTCTCGGAGCTGGTAATTCAAGAACCGCGCGAAGTTCCGAAGCTCTGACCACGATGGGTTTATCACCCCACAATAAATCAGGAAATGTTGGAGGCATTCCTGCGGGGTGCCTTCGATGGAGCCTTGTTGGTACTGAAACAGGTCTAGGTTTTCGTTCTGATGGAATCGTTTTAAATATTGGTAAGGTCTTTGGAAAGTCTCGCCGCAGAACTCTACGAGATCCATCCCGGGCTCTCCATGGCTCCTCTCAGGACTCAGCTCCATGTCCAGCACTTCTTTGGGAGGCCTGCAGGTGACTTTTGGGAAGATGTCAAGAAAACTGAACTGGGGGGCACGTGCACCCTGGAAAGGAGAGACGTGGTGACATGGTTACAACTGAGTCTCCTAACAAATGCTTTTCGTGTTTCAAGCCTCCATGGGATCTATATTGGATGAACCTTTCTGAAAAAAATCACTTAAAAACATGTAGCTTTCCGTAGACTCTTTTCACTTTTCACATAGGATATTTTTTGCACATTAAGGTTTTCTGGAGGCTGAATGGTGAGAGCCGCACTCCTAGGGAGAGAGGGCATTTTCTAGCCCAACTTCCTGCAACTAGACTTCCCCATTAAGCACAGACGTATACACATGTGTGTGAGCATAAAACTCCCTTTTGCTAAGAAGTTCCCAACAAAAGTCTCCTTCTCATCTTAGCTGGCAAGAAAAAATGACTTCTCTCAGCAAACGAATTTACCATATTCAGAGTACACTGGGATTTAAACTGTGACACACACCATTACGCCTGAATTGAACAAACAAATTTAAGATACTGCTGATTAATAGAAGAGGGTTTTTTTTTGTTGTTGTTGTTGTTGGTTTTTTTTGAGGCAGGTGTTGCTCTGTCACCAGGGCAGGGTGTTGCTCTGTCACCAGGGCTAGAGTGCAGTGGCAGCACATCTCACTGCAGTCTCAAACTCCTGGGCTCAAGCGATCCTCCTGGCTCAGCCTCCCGGAGTAGCTGGGACTATTGGCGCCACCACGCCCGGCTTACTTTTATATTTTTTGTAGAGATAGGGTCTTGCTCTTGCTCAAGCTGGGCTTGAACTCCCAGCCTCAAGCGATCCTCCCACCTCGGACTCCCAAAGTGCCAGGATTGTATGAGCACCTGGCCAGAAGAGTATTTTTATTCCAGACATTAAAAAACAAGTTTAAAGGTTAAATTTTCTTTACTAACACTGCACTCAGCTGCTTCAGTAAGGCAAAAGTGTGGCATCGTGGAAAGGCACCACTCTCCCGTGGTGGGCCCCGAAGGAGGTGGAGACCCTCCCGCACCACGTGAAAATGCCCCGCGATACGGACCAGCGTCGAAGACCTCCTGGGCAGCATTGAATTCCCTTCCAGGATTTCGATGACATATAAGTGGCACGGCTTCCGGAGCCACATCTTCCCATGTATATCCATCAAGTACTGTAACACGAGCAGTTTGAAAAGAAACACCCAAATTCCAGTCCGCACCTAAGGACAGAATCACATGGGTTTGTAAATACACAAAATGATGATGAGTTCTTCTGACCCTGAGCATCCTCTTATTTTGTTCTTTGACAGAACGATACTGATCATTAATACGGGCCTGCGCCATCCACGCGCTGCGAACAGCGTTTCAGTGGACGGGTCACTTGTACCACCGTGGTCCCCTAAGATTACAATGCTGTATCTTTACCATACTGTCCTACGTTTAGATACACAAAAGCCACCGTGTCACGATTTCCCACAGTATCCAGCACAGTCAATTGTACAGGTTTGCAGCCTCGGAGCAACAGGCCCGGCCACATAGCCTGGCCGCGCAGCAGGCTGACCACGCAGGCTTGTGGAAGCCCACTCTGATGTTCGCACGGCTATGAAACCACCTAACAGTGCATTTCTCAGAACATGCCCTTATTGTTAAGAGAGGCAGGACTGTCCACGCAGAAAGAAGAAATTCTTCACACAGGGAGGAGGCAAAGTCACAATGTGGCATTATGTCTTTGTTGATGTGTCCGTCCGGCTGAAATTCGCGGGCACTTACCGAAGAGGTCACGTCCACGTGGAATATCACGGGTTTGTCCTGATACTGTGCGTCCAGGAACGGCAGGAGGGAGCCCAGGACTTGGCTCTCATCCACCTGAGGGTCGATCAGTCGAATGGTTTTCAGAGGCACCTTCTTGCTGTTTAACGTGAACTTCAATCTCTGATGCAATCTCTTCACATAGAGAGACTTCCCTGTAACAGAGACGGAAATTAGGTCCCAGGGCTGTGGAAAGAGTCAGAGGATGGAGAAAGATTTACTAGAAGTTACTTCCGTCTGTATAACATTTAAAACCGAGGCAACATGACATCGGATTAAAGAATACACTTTCGAACCCTCAAATGTCCTAGCTATCACCTGCTCACTAGCCTGGCCATTTATTCCCCTGCTACAGGTGACAGCAGTGGAAACACAGTCACGCGTCACTTGACGACGGGGATGCGTTCTGAGAAACAGTCATTGGGCGGTTTAGTAGTGGTGTGACCGTCACAGAGCGCTTATGCAAACCCAGGTGCAGCAGGTCTCGCCCACTACACACCTGGGCCACACGGCATAGCCGCTGCTCCCGGCCACACCCGCGCAGCCTGAACTGTCCTGAGCACCACAGGAAACGGTGCCACAGGGCCAGTGTTCGTGGATCTGAACACGGAAAGGCACAGTGAAATGTGGTGTTCCACTCTGAGGGCACCACTGCCACACACATGGTCCGCTGTCGATGGGAACGTCATTAACCAGTGCCTGACTGTGAGTGACAGTGACAGCGAAGACATGCTTGGGGGGGAGGAAGAGACCTTTGTCCCAAAAGAATGTAGTACTGTGACTGGAGCAAGAGAGCGGAAACCACCATTTCTCTGCAGGGGAACATGATCATAACTGACGGGCAGGTGCAGAGGCATCAGCCTCTCTCCAGGCAGAGCCGTCACACCCGCCCTGCTCTGTCAACCAGCATCAACCCCAGAGAGACCCCTGGAGTTTAAGGGGGAAAAGCAAACTGCAGAGAAATTTGCACAGAGGAGGAAGGGCGTAGGGGGTTCCAGAATCGGGACACCAGGTGAGAAAGGGTGTCAGCTCTGGTACAAGGAGTCAGACCCTCCCCGAGACACGGCGTCGCCACCTGCAGAAGGGCTTCCTCTGAATCGGCCGCTGCTGGGGAGGCAGGGCCGTCGGCGGCCCCTGGGAGACGGGGACAGTGCCCCCCCATTCTCATTACCGACACCCGCTCTCTCCGAGGCCACGATCCCAACACACATCCGGTCCTGGAACACGGCCGCCGCAGACAGGCTCTGCTCTGGGACCCGGTAGTGACGTGCCAGGTAGGCCTGGATGGCCTCAAGGGGAGCCTGGGGCGTGACCAGGACCTTGTGCTGGCTGAAGGCCGAGGGCAGGTAGCAGTGCTCCCGGTCACAGTCGCATACCAGCACGAGCTGGTAGTCCTCCCGGTGGCGCTGTGTGCACAGGCGCTGGAACAGGGCCTCCGCCTGGCAGGCCACCTCGTAGCTCAGCTGGTCTGCAAACAGCAGGCTGTAGACCTTGCGCCCGCGGGGGCCCAGGGTGAGGCAGCGGCGCAGGAGCAGCGCCACCTCCTCGAACGTGGTCCCCGGGGTGCAGAGAAGCACCTCGTCGTAGGTGGGCAGGGGCTGGTCCGGCGCCTGCATGTAGATGGCCAGGGCGGCCGGCAGCACCTCCGAGTGGCCGCAGACGACGAGGTTGGGCTGGCCGACGCGCAGGCCTCTCGGGAGCTGCCGCTCCGGGGAAGGCCCGCCCATCACCGCCAGGTGAGCCAGACAGCGGCCGAGGGCCTCCAGGTCCAGGCAGTCGGGCAGGAAGGCACTCAAGCAGCCCGTGGACTTTTCCATGATGGCCTTCAGCTTGTCCACCAGGTTGGACTCGGAGAGCACCAGCTGTAAGTCCTTAGTCACTCTCTGCACGCAGTACCTGGTGGCCTCCTCGTCGTACCCCACGGAGGCCCTTGAGACGTCCCTTGGGGTGCAGTGGCCTTTGACGAAGGACAGCATGGTTAGGGCAGCTTTGCTGGGCGTCTCCTTCTTGAGCTCCGTGCTCAGGTAGACCAGCTGCTCCGCTGTGTAGAAGTTGAGGTGAAAGTGTTCCGTGCGCTTCTCGGTCACGAATGCCTTCCAGTGCTCCAGGAAGTGCTCCATCTGCCTGCAGACGGCTTCCAGCAGCCCGGTGACGTCCCCGCTCCCCGTCAGCTGGTTCACCAGCCCCAAGCCGAAGTCCATGCGGATGGAGACGCCCCTCCTGGGCGAGCAGTAGATCTCGGCGGTCCAGCTCCTGAACAGCATGTTCCCAGCACAGTAGAGGTCCAGGAAGGCCTGGACGAGCCTCTGCACGCTGCAGAACACCTGGGGAACAGGACAGGAGGAGACATGGCAGAGCTGCCCTAGCGGGCGACACGCTAGACAGAGCCACACGCAGGCTTATCGCCCAAGGACGCGGGTTTGTTTCTGTGCACTGGTTCCCTGTGTGACCCGGGCATGCAGAAGGCCTGCCTTCTTCACCTATGTCGTCGGCCCAATAAGAGGGGCTATCTCTAGGAGGCAACAGGCCGTAGAGATAAAGGCCATCATTTGCAAAGTACAAACGAACTCTAAAGAAAGAACCCGTGATGAAATTGAGAAACTGTCACATAACCAGTGCACCTGTCATTGTGTTTCTGTTTGGAAGAAGGATGGCCATCTAAATCTTATGTATTTGCATTCTCGCCGATTTGCAGACTGAGAACTATCCACTGGGTGGTTTCTTCAGAATGGTGGACCAACCTGCCAGCTTGTGACAGTTTCTTGTGTGGACCACAAGGAGAACTGCTACCCCAAGGGCCTGCCCGCCGTAGACTTCTCTCCGGGACCACGAACTGGGGCCACGTGCCCCGTGGGACTTGCGAACTCCACTCTCCGTGGGCCTAACAGCACAGCCAGCCTCGCCATTCAGACCCCAGCTCAGACCCTCCCACCTTCTCAGGTACCCAGCCCAAGCCGTGCGACGACCACGGCCGTGCTGCGCCCACACGTACGCGTCCTCACCTCAGAGAACCTGTCCACTTCAGCGTTGCTATGATCCTTCTTGCCAGACATGAGCATCAGCTTGTTTAAAAGCTCCTTCAGCTCTTCTAAAGAGTAGTCCCGTGTCTCCTCGTGGCCACCGTGGTCCTCGGGGAGGATCAGGCGCAGAACTGCGTCCGGGGAAATCTGGGAAAGGCCACACGTCAGAGGTGGTTTTCCGGCGGCAGAAGCCCCCGGGGCGAGCAGCAGCCTGCAAGTGCCGCCCACAGCTGCGCCTGGGGACGGGGTCGCTCACCTTTCGGCCACCTCTGGGTGCCTCGATCACATAGATGCCTTTGCTGTTGATCGCGGTGGCCAGGGACAGGGACGACAGTTCTACAGACCCGTGACTTTCCTTCACTGTTTTCAGCCACTCCAAGTTCCTGGCAGAATCACACTGTTGGGACAGAAGGAGAGGTACAGGCCACGGTCCCAGCGACCCCTTTCCTCCCCTTCCTCCTGCACCTCCTCCCGCCTCTGCTCCAGTCACTCCTCCCCAGGTGCCGGGCACAGCCGCCCACCGAGTGCCCGTGGCAGGGTCAGGTGGCTCCTGTGTGCTCCTGCCTGTCCTCCTCAGGACCCGTTGCGCAGGGTTGCCGTTTCTGCGTGACGCTGCACCCACGCCTCCACCAGTGCCCAGCGCCCTGGTGCCCGTGTGGGGCCCGTGGCCTGTGACTCCGGATACGTGGATGAGGGTGAGCAGCCACGGCTGGCTCTCCAGTTGCGGAGCCCTGCGGAGTGGGGCCAGCTGCAGCAGGGCCCTAGGGGCATAAGTGCCGACGTCCTACTGTGGTCCCGGAGTGTGACCAAACAATTAAGGAAAGACTGCAATGGAGGCCCGTTTGGATGTGGGCTTCCGGAAGATGTGAGGACAGCTCTACCTGCTCATGCCTCCGTCACATCCTGCCCAGCCACCCGCGGAGCCGGCTGTCCTCAGCGCCCTGGGCGCTGGACCGCGAGGGACGCCTATAAGTCAGCTCTCAGCCTGGTACGGGCAGCTCACTTACACTTAAATGTTCACCTTTTCTGATACAAAATTGATGTGCATCAATTGTGGAAAACGTGGAAAATATCCAAAAGTGACTGAATAAAATGATAATTACTACCGTTCAGAGAAAAACACAGGTAACATTTTAGCATATTGTCTTTTGATCTTTTTTCCACGTGTTTTGCGCCACAGTTTGCTATTGTTCACAAGCAGTCCTGTATCCCGCTTTCTAACGTAACAAGATGGAGAAAGAATTTCCATTTGCAAAGAAAAACTTTTTTTTTTTTTTTTGGAGACAGAGTCTCACTCTGTTTCCCAGGCTAGAGTGAGTGCCGTTGCATCAGCCTAGCTCACAGCAACCTCAAACTCCTGGGCTCAGGCGATCCTCCTGCCTCATCCTCCCGAGTCCCTGGGACTGCAGGCATGCACCACCATGCCCGGCTAATTTTTTGTATTTTTAGTAGAGACAAGGTCTCGCTCTTGCTCAGGCTGGTCTCGAACTCCTGAGCTCAAACGATCCTCCCGCCTCGGCCTCCC